>WOVY01002320.1:0-78843 GCA_013436015.1 Rhipicephalus annulatus | reverse complement strand
ATATTATATATATATATATATATATTATATATATATCATATCATCATCAGCCTGGCTACGTCCACTGCATGACAAAGGACCTCTCCATGTTCCGCCAGTTAACCCGGTCCTGTGCTTGCTGCTTCCAATTTATACGCGCAAACGTCTAATCTCATCTGACCACCTAACCTTCTGTCTCCCCCTAACCCACTTGCCTTCTCTGGGAATCCAGTTAGTTACCCTTAACGACTAGCGGTTATCCTGTCTACGCGCTACATGCCCGGCCCATGTCCATTTCTTCTTGATTTCAGCTATGACATCCTTAACCCGCGTTTGTTCCCCAATCCACTCTGATCTCTTCTTGTCTCTTAAGGTTACACCTACCATTTTTTTCCATTGCTCACTGCGTCGTCCTCAATTTAGGCTGAACCCTCTTTGCAAGTCTCCATAATTCTGCTCTGTAGCTATGTACCGGCAAGATACAGCTGTTATATACCTTTATATTGAGGGATAGTGGCAATCTACCTGTCATAATTTGAGAGTGCTTGCCAAATGTGCTCTACTACGTTCTCTTTCTTCTAGTTACTTCAATCTCGTGGTTTGGCTCCGCGGTTATTACCTGCCCTAAGTAGACATAGTCTTTTACAACTTGAACTGCACTATTACCTACCTCGAAGCGCTGCTTTTTCAGAGGTTGTTGTACATTGCTTTTGTTTTCTGCACATTCATTTTAGGACCCACCTTTCTGCTCTCCTTGTCTAACTCCGTAATCATGAGTTGCAATTATTCCTCTGGGTTACTATGCAATGCAGTGTCATCGGCGAAGCGCAGGTTTTTAAGGTACTCTCCATTAACTCTTATCTCTAACTGTTCCCATTCTAGGCTTCTGAAAACCTCCTGTATGCACGCGGTAAATAGCATTGGGGACATTGTGTCCCCCTGCCTTATACCTTTCTTGATTGGTATTCTGTTACTTTCTTCATGAAGCACTACGGTAGCAGTTAACCCCCTGTAGATTTCTTCCAGGATGTTTATATACAATTCATCGACGCCCTGATTCCGCAGTGTCTGCATGATGGCTGATATTTCTCCTGAATCAAACGCCTTCTCGTAATCTATGAAGGCTACGTACAGTGGTTGGTTATATTCTGAGCATTTTTCTATCACCTGATTGATAGTATGAATGTGGTCGATTGTTGAGTAGCCTGTTCGAAATCCTGCTTGTTCCTTTGGTTGATTGAATTCTAATGTTTTCTTTACTCTGTTAGCAATTACGTTTGTAAATCGCTTGTGTACTACAGAGAGCAAGCTAATCGGCCTGTAGTTCTTCAAGTCCTTGTCATCTTCTTACTTATGTATTAAGATGATGTTAGCGTTCTTCCAAGACTCTGGTACTCTTCCGTCAGAAGTCACCTCGTAAACAGGGTGGCTAGTTTTTCTAACACAATCTTTCCGCCATCTTTCAGCAGATCTGATGTTACCTGATCCTCACCGCAGCTTTGCATGCTCTCCAAAGCTTTTCTGACTCCTTCTATCATTACTGGTAGGGTGTCATCTGGGTTGCTGCTAGTTCTTATAATAATAAAGTCGTGGTTGTCCCGGCTACTGTACAGATCTCAGTAAAAATCCTCCGCTATTTTAACTATCCTATACATATTGGTAGTTATTTCGCCTATTTGTCCCTTAGTGCATACATCCGATTTTTGCCTATTCCAAGTTTCCTCTTCACTGCTATGACGCTTCCTCCGTTTTTCAGAGCATGTTCAATTCTCTCCGTGTTATACCTCCTTACGTCGAATACCTTATGCCTATTATTCAACTTCGAAAGCTCAGCTAGTTACATTTTGTTTGTTGTACTTGAGACTTTCATGATTAGACGCTTCTTAATGAGATTCTTCGTTTCCTGGGAAAGCTTGCCAGTGTCCTGTCTAACTACCCTGCCTCCAACTTGCACTGCAAACTCCGTAATGATACTCGTCAGATTATCATTCATTGTATCTACGCTAAGGTTAGTTTCCTCACTAAGAGCTGAGTACCTGTTCTGAAGCGAGACTCTGAATTCCTGTACTTTCCCTCTCAGTGCTAGCTTATTGATTGCCTTCTTGCGTATCAGTTTCTGCGATTCCTTTCTCAAGTCTAGGTGAATTCGATACTGTACCATTCTATGGCCACTGCATCGTACCTTGCCAACCACTTCCACATCCTGCACGATTCCTGGGTGTGCACTCATTATAAAGCCTATCTCGTTCCTATTTTCGCAATTAGGGCTCCTCCATGTCCACTTGCGGTTTCCTCGCTTTCGGTAGAAGGTATTCAAAATCCGTAAATTATTGCGTTCTGCGAATTCTACTTGTAGCTCTTCTCTGGCGTTTCTAGTACCGATGCCATAATCTCCTACTGCCTGGTCTCCAACCTGCTTCTTCCCTACCTCTACATTAAAGTCTCCCATCATTATTGTACACTGTGTTTTTACCTTACACATTGCCGATTCCACGTCTTCATGGAAGCTTTCAACTGAAGCGTCATCATGGCTCGATATAGGCGTGTAAGCCTGTACCTCCTTCATCTTGTATCTCTTATTCAGTTTAATTACGATACCTACCACCCTTTCATTAATGCTATAGTATTCGTCTATGTTGCCAGCTATGTTTCTGTGAATTAGGAACCCCACTCTAAGTTCTTTTCTGTCAGCCAAGCCCCGATAGCAAAGGACGTGCCCATTCTGTAGCACCGTATAGGCCTCATCTGTCCTCCTAGCCTTACTGAGCCCTATTATATCTCATTTAACACCCTCTAGCTCCTCCAATATTACAGCTAGACTTCCCTCACTAGATAAGGTTCTAGCGTTAAACGTTGCCAAGTTCAGGTTCCAATGGCGGCCTGTCCGGATCCAGAGATTGTTAGCACCCTCTGCTGCGTTGCAGATCTGACCGCCGCCGTAGTCAGTTGCTTCGCAGCTGCTGGGGACTGAGGGCCGTGAGTTATTTGACGTATGCATGTGGGAGGTAGTGGCCAGATACTGCACCATGGTGGCCAATCCTTCTCTGGTGAGGGAGTGCGTTCCCGGCGGTGGTTACCGGTAAGGCCACACCCCAGGCCTCGTAG
Source organism: Rhipicephalus annulatus (assembly GCA_013436015.1). Taxonomy (NCBI): domain Eukaryota; kingdom Metazoa; phylum Arthropoda; class Arachnida; order Ixodida; family Ixodidae; genus Rhipicephalus; species Rhipicephalus annulatus. Next base: position 75,759 of record WOVY01002320.1, on the reverse strand, counting down.
CGCAGTTCCATCACCCCGGGAATTTTTTTAACCTGTTGGGAACTGCGCGGCTCCAGGATTTGAACCACGGACCTTTTGCATGCAAGGCGGATGCTCTAACCACTACGCCATCGCTGCCCTAAGTAGACATAGTCTTTTACAACTTGAACTGCTATATATACCGATATATATTTTAGTTATACAAGCTGCCAGTCCCAATGGGGACTATTGCAGGAGGGCAACCAAAAGATACTATAGATACACTTGCATTGAAAAAGTGAAATTGTATGACTACAGGTCTTATACGATATTACATGGATTATATGGGAGCATAAACAATGTGGTGAAAACATTTAGAACACAAATTTGGTACATAATAGACGGTTAATATTAACATGCAAGAAATATCACTAATAAACATGAAAGACTTTTCCATGCGTACGACACTGATATACTTATCATGATCAAAAGGCACTCAAGAATTGAGAAAAAAAATCAATAATTTAACTATGGGTGGCACAAATATGATTATTAAGCAACATCAAAAACGTATTCAAATCTTCACTTTTAATTATACAGCCGGGTAATCTATTCCATTCTCTAATTGACTGTGGGAAGAAAGAATACCTGAAGCAGTTGCTGTTGAAACGGTATTCCTGTAATGATAATGGATGTTTATGGCGTGAGTGTCTAGTTTCCAAAATTGGTATGAACCTAGAGCTGTCGATGTTTAGCTGTTTATTCCTGTAATGATAATGGATGTTTATGGCGTGAGTGTCTAGTTTCCAAAATTGGTATGAACCTAGAGCTGTCGATGTTTAGCTGTTTATGAATGAGTTGGAAGAGCATTTTTAAACGTGAGAGTTTAGCGCGATTTCGCAATGTTAGTAACCCAGCTTTTGCGATTAATTCAGTAGGTGAATCGAGCAGACTGTATTTGTTGTAAATAAATCTAACCGCCTTTTTTGTACACTTTCTAGCTTTTTAATTAAGTTATTTGTGGCCGGGAACCAGACTAAGTTAGCGTATTCTATTGTAGGTCGAATGAAGGTTTTATAGGCTAAAAGTTTTGTTTGAGGTGGTGCGGATTGTAGTCGTCTTTTAAGAAAAAATAATCATTTTAAGGCTGAGGATGTAACGTAATTAACATGTGCCTCCCATCTAAGGTCACTAGAAATGACTAGTCCAAGATACTTATGCTGTTTCAGGGAAGTTAGTTGCGTGCCGCCAATAGTGTAGGCAAAATTTGAAATGTTTTGTCTACGGGTTATTCTTAACAAGGCTGATTTTTTTTATGTTTAATGTCATCTGCCATTTCGTGCACCAATCTGACACTGATAATAGAGCATTTCTGAGGACCATATGATCTGAAGGTGAGTTAATTTCTTTGTAAATAATACAATCGTCTGCGAAAAGCTTTATGTTCGTTCCGATGGATTGAGGCAAATCGTTGATAAAAATCAGAAATAGAATAGGAGCTAGGACGCCGCCCTGTGGTACAACTGAGGTAACTTCCGTTAGTTCCGATGTTTGCTGGTCAATTTTCACAAACTGCGTCCGCTTAGTTAGATATGCTGTAATCCAGTTTGTGATTGGTCCTTTACCTATTGTCACCTGCAATTTTTCCATGAGATTTTGATGCGAGACCCGGTCAAATGCTTTAGAAAAGTCGAGTGAGATGAGGTCGATCTGCTTTTGATGGTCATTGGCCGATGACAATTCATGTATTAATTCGGTAAGCTGCGTAACGGTGGAAAGACTTTTACGAAACCCGTGCTGAGAAGGAGTCAAAATGTTCTCGCTTTCAAGGTAAGTAGTTATATGTTTAAGAATAATATGCTCAAATATTTTACAGATTGTGCTTGTTAAGGATATCGGGCGATAGTTAGCGACGTCAGCTTCACTACCCGATTTGTGAATTGGTATATATATATATATATATATATATATATATATATATATATATATATATATATATATGGTATATGGCACAACGGGGACGTTGTCAACAAGGATAAATATATTATTTCCCAACAGTTTCGGGAGGGTTCCTCCCTTCATCAGGAGATGAGTTATACTGACATGAACTTCCAAACTTCGTTGCTGCCACGTCCCTCTCGCCTTGAAAGATGTTTGCGAGAGTGAGAGGGAACTAAAAAAGGGAATAAAAACAAAAAAGGGAAAGAAAAAAGACGAAAAAGAAAAAAAAGATAGAAAGTAAAAAAGAGGAAGAACTACTGTCAATACTGAGAACGAAATCAACTGTCCCTGTACGTCCACATACGGTTCTTATCACGTGCCGTTCAGTTTTCGACGTGTGGCGGGCCACCCAAGATTGTCGCCGTGGTGGCGGCAGGGTCCGTGACGGCGTGCGTAAAGAAAGGGTTTCCCCTTAATGGGTCGGTCGGCTCTTTACCTTTATTCTTCGACCGGGACAAGGGAGTGGCTACTCCCCTGATGAAGAAAGGACCCCTCCTGAAACTGTTGGGAGGGGTCCTTCCTTCACGAAGACTAACTGGCCCATTGAATTATTACTCCCACTTACCATATAAATAAATATATATATATATATATATATATATATATATATATATATATATATATATATATATATTGCCACGTTCCATTTCCCAAGTTTTTGTTATCGTCCCAAAACACCACACGATTCTCAGCGCAAACTGCGCCTGCAGTTTTCGAGAAGGTTCCGGACTGTAGTAGATCATTTCGATAAGATCACGCCCACTGTGCGAACGGTACAGCTTGTTCTGGAACCTATGCCACCGCCAACGATAACGCTAGAACATTCGACGGCAAGAGTATAAATGCCGACGCGCTTCGCCACTTGTCAGTTGTTGATCGAAGGCCGATGCTCCGTTCGCCGCTATCAGTCTGAGACTACTATCTGTGCAAGACTGCTGCTGTAATTAGACTTTCCCTTTACCGGGCACAGGTTCGCCTAAATAAACAGGTAAATCCCAACACGATGTTTCCTGTCTTCGGCCACGTCACGACCCCGTGACATCTGGTGGAGGTGCTGCTTCGTTCATGTACCGGACGCCCCCGTCAAGCCGTGAACCCAGCCCACGTCGCGGAGAAGACACCGACGCCAACCAAGAGCAGCGAACAAGGCGCCGACAGTAAGGTCTCCCACCGGTATACGGCCTTCTACAATACAAGGCGCGAAAAACCAAGACCTTGACCTCGACTGCAGCGACAATGACAACCGGAGAGTCCCAGCCCGCGATCGTCATTCATCAACCCAGGGAACCACCAACGCTCCATGGCTCATCGTTTGACGACCCGGAAACCTTGCTAAAAACATACGACGTGGCCGCCCTCAACCACTGGGACAACGAAGAAAAGCTTCGTCGTGTGTACTTCTACCTGGAAGACACCGCAAGGACCTGGCTAGAGAATCGGGAGTCCACGCTCCGAACGTGGGATGTCTTCTGCGGCGCATTTCTGCAAACCTTCGCGAGCGTCGCTCGCAAAGAGAGGGCCGCTGCTCTACTCGAGACCCGGGTTCAGCTACCAAATGAAAAGGTTGGAATTTTCACAAAGATGCCCCGCCTATTCCGTCACGCTGACCCAGACATGCCTGAGGAAAAGAAAGTTCATTTCCTTATGCGAGGGGTCAAACAGGAGCTCTTCGCGGGACTAATGAGGAATCCACCGAACACCGTCCAAGAATTTGTATCCGAGGCGACCACCATCGAAAAAAATTGCCTGCAGCTTCCCTCGGGGGTACACTGAGGAGGATGCGGAAGCGGTTCCGCCAACAGGTGGCCGGCGCTGGTCGAAGGGACGTCGATCATTCTGTTTGTGGATTCGTTCGCATTCATTTCACGGCGACTTCGGACGTCGACGCGCCGTACAAACCAACGGACGAGCGGCAACTGAGCGAGCGAGCGCCGACCTTGAGTATATATACAGCGCGACGGCGCATGCGCTGTCAGCTGTCGAATGTTCTCGAAGGAGAAGCGCGCGCGCGGCACAGATGGCGACGGCGCATGCGCTGTCAGCTGTCGAATGTTCTCGAAGGAGAAGCGCGCGCGGCACAGATGGTGGGCGACGGCGCGACAGCGCATGCGCGCGCGTCAGCTGTCGAATGTTCGAGAAGTGGTGCGAACGGCGCGGACGGCGCACTACAAGGCGCGAGTATAAGATGCTTCCGCATCTAAAAACCCTGGACATGCGCACCAGACAGTATAATCGTCGCCTGACTCCAGAATGCGCTGCTGTTCAAGCCAGTGACTCAAACGACCTGCGTGAAACGATGCGAGCGATCGTGCGGGAAGAGCTGCGCAAACTGTTGCCTTCGGGGCAGCCTCAAGTGGATTCGATCGCCGATATTGTGCGAGTCCGGCAATCGCTTCGAATTCCCCAAACACCGCTGCCCGAGCCAGAAACTATGAGCTATGCCGCAGCAGTGCGCCACAACGCTCCTCCCCGTCCACGCCAAAACGCCGCCCCGTCGCACTTCCGTCGCCAGACGCCACCGCCGCCACCACCCCCACCGAGGTCCTACCGTTCCCCAGCGGGCCAGCGCAGTGCACCGAGGAAAACGGAGGTTTGGCGTGCACCTGACAACCGCCCGCTCTGCTACCACTGCGGCGAGGCCGGGCACACATACCACCGTTGCCAGTACCGACAGATGGGACTGCGTGGCTTCGCCGTCAATGCACCGCGTCCGCAGCCAGGAGATTGGCCACGTGACATCGCCGACTACCTGGCAGGAACTCAATGGACACCACGAAGTCCTTCCCGTTCGCCGTCGCCCAGCCGCCGCATGTCACCGCACCTCCGGCAGTACTCTTGCCCAACGCGGGGCCGGTCTCTTAACCCGTACCCGGGAAACTAAGGGCAGCAACCGATGGAGGTGCGGTTGCTCTGCGACGAAGTACCGAAGATCTTCCGACGACGACGACACCACGACGGAGCTTTCCGAACACAATGTCAACCAGGCAAAGCCCTGGCGGCGAAAGCTCATTTACCGGAGGTGGCCTGACGACGCAGCATGGAAGCAGCGGAACAAGCCGACGCAGCCGTGACCCGAAGCCACGCCCTAACTGTAATGCGAGACGGCGAACTAGCGACATCGAAGTTCTTATCGACGGCCACAGTGTGACCGCTCTCGTCGATACTGGAGCCGACTATTCTGTCATCAGTGGGTCGTTCGCCGCGAAGATAAAGAAAGTAAGGACAGCTTGGAAACGCCCTGAATTCAGCACAGCCGGAGGTCATCTCGTAACGCCTGCAGAAATCTGCACAGCGAGAGTCACCATTAATGGCCATATTTAGCCTATAGACTTCGTAGTCCTACAGCGTTGCTCGATAGATGTCATCCCCTGCATGGCCTTCTTATGCTTCAATGGTGCTGTCATCAACCTAAAAACAAAGTCGATAACGTTATCCTTAGAAGAAGCACTACCACCGCGCACGCCGTCAGGACACCATGCCTTGAATGTGCTGGAAGAACAAGTCACCGTTCCGCTTCGCTCAAGCGTCATTATTTCAGTCGGCGCTCCTAAGTCACCTGACTTGGAAGGGGTCGTTGAAGGCAGTCAGCATCTGTTGGTCACCCGAAATACTAACGTCGCAAGAGGAATTGCAGAGCTGCGGGGAGGCAAAGCAACGGTTCTGCTCACGAATTTCAGCAATGAGTACAAACTTGTGAACAAAGGAACAACGGTCGCATAGATCGAAGAAATTGTCGAAGCCACCAGTGCTTTTGCCCTCGCCGATTCTGCGGAACCCGCTCAGAAGAACCAAGCCCCTCCCATAGCTTTCGACGTCAATGCCAGACTTCCGAACGATAAGTAAGAACAGCTCAAGGCCCTGCTCCTGCAATACGAAGATTGCTTTTCGTCGTCATCGAAAATTCGGCAGACCCCAATCACGAAACATCGCATCATAACCGAATAAAATGCCAGACCACTCCATCAGAGTCCGTACAGGCTTTCGACGCGAGAACGTGAGGCCATGAAGAGACAAGTTGATGAAATGCTGCGGGATGACATTATCCAGCCGTCCAAGAGTCCATGGGCATCCCCCGTGGTGTTAGTAAAGAAAAAGGATGGGACCCTACGTTTCTGCGTCGATTATCGCCGCTTGAACAAAATCACAAGAAAGGACGTGTATCCTCTCCCACGAATAGACGACGCACTTGATCGGCTCCATAACACCAAGTACTTTTCGTCAATGGACCTCAAGACTGGCTATTGGCAAATCGAAGTCGACGAAAGAGACCGAGAGAAGACGGCGTTTTTAACACCGGACGGCCTCTTCGAGTTTAAGGTGATTCCCTTCGGCCTTTGCTCAGCACCTGCTACTTTTCAACGCGTTATGGATACAGTACTGGCAGGATTGAAGTGGCAGACTTGCCTTGTGTACTTGGACGACGTCGTCGTGTTTTCCTTGAGTTTCGACGAGCATCTTCGGCGCCTTGAAGCTGTACTTCAAGCCATCAAGACGTCCGGGCTCACACTGAAGCCAGAAAAGTGCAGATTTGCGTATGAGGAGCTCTTGTTTCTGGGGCACGTTATCAGCAAGCCTGGAGTTCGTCCCGATCCACGGAAAACAGCCGCAATCACCGACTTCCCGCCGCCCACTGACAAGAAGGCCGTGCGCCGAATTCTGGGCCTGTGCGCCTATTGTAGGCGGTTTGTGAAAAACTTCGCCCGCATCGCCGATCCTCTCACTAACATTACCAAGGCCGATGTCGATTTCAAGTGGGAAACGCCACAGGAACACGCTTTCCAGGAGCTTAAACATCGCCTCCAGACGCCTCCGTTACTTGCCCATTTCAACGAATTCGTCGACACAGAAATACATACTGACGCAAGCAGCATAGGTCTTGACGCCGTTCTTATGCAGAGGGCTGACGGACTTGAAAGGGTTATTAGTTACGCCAGCCGATCGCTATCCAAAGCAAAAGCAAATTATTCCACAACGGAAAAGGAGTGCCTCGCCATCGTCTGGGCTACGTCAAAATTTCGCCCCTACCTCTACGGCAGGCCATTCAAGGTTGTGAGCGACCACCACGCCTTGTGTTGGCTAGCCACCTTGAACGACCCTTCAGGCCGCCTCGCACGATGGAGTTTGAGACGTAAAGAATATGACATTACTGTCATTTACAAGTCCGGCAAAAAACACTCCGATGCCGACTGTCTCTCTCATGCTCCTGTCGACCAACCACTACCCGACGACTCGGTTCACGACTACTTCTTGGGAACGATAACTACTGACGACTTCGCTGAACGACAGCGGGCCGACCCGGAACTTAAGGCCCTAATAGAATACCTCGAAGGCAGTACCGCCGAAGTCCCGAAGGTATTCAAGCGCGCACTTGCGTCGTTGGTTCTACGAAACGCCCTTCTACCAAAGAAATCTTTTCACCGCTTCGAGCTAAGTACCTCCTTGTAATGCCTTCAGCTCTGCGACCAGAACACCTGCAGGCCCTGCACGACGATCCGACGGCAGGGCGCCCCGGTGTTTCTCGCACGCTTGCGAGGATACAAGAAAGGTACTACTGGCCACGTCTTACCACCGACGTCACTCATTATGTGAGAACATGCCGGGACTGTCAGCGACGCAAGACACCTCCGACAATGCCAGCGGGACTTCTGCAGCCAATTGATCTACCTTGCCGACCTTTCCAGAAGATTGGTATGGACCTACTGGGGCCGTTCCCGACGTCGGCTTTCGGAAACAAGTGGATCGTGATGGCAACCGACTACCTCACCCGCTACGTCGAGACAAAAGCCCTGCCAAAAGGCAGTGCATCCGATGTAGCTAAGTTCTTCGTCGAAAATATTGTCCTACGTCACGGCTGCCCGGAGGTCCTTATCACCGACAGAGGAATGGCATTCACTGCCGACTTAACTCAAGCGATCTTGGCATACAGCCAAACAAACCACCGCCGGACGACAGCGTACCACCCACAGACCAACGGCCTCACCGAGCGGCTTAACAAGACGATCGCCGACATGCTGTCAATGTACGTCAATGTCGAACACAAGACATGGGACGCCATTCTTCCGTATGTGACCTTCAAATACAACACGGCGGTGCAGGAGACGACGCAGATATCTCCATTCAAATTGGTCTACGGAAGGAGCCCGGCAACGACGCTCGATGCCATGTTACCCAACGTCACCGACGAAGAAAACCTCGATGTCAGCGAGTACCTTCAACGCGCCGAAGAAGCCCGACAACTTGCGCGTCTCCGTATCAAGAATCAACAGACGACCGACAGCCACCGTTACAACCTTCGACGACGCTTCGTAGAATACCAGCCCGGTGAACGTGTTTGGGTGTGAACGCCGATACGCCGACGTGCACTAAGTGAAAAGCTTCTGCGACGGTACTTCGGACCGTACAGGGTGGTTCGACGTCTCGGCCCACTTTATTACGAGGTTGTCCCCGACGGCATCACGAACTCTCAACGACGCCGATCGCGACCTGAAGTCGTCCATGTCGCGCGCCTCAAGCCGTTTCATGCGCGCTAACAAACTGAAACAGTGTTTTTTGCATTATTTATTCAATCTACTTTCTTGCATTATTGTTGTACCTTCATCTTTAGTTAAAAGCATCGGGACGATGCCTTTTTTCAGAGGGGGGCAATGCCACGTTTCATTTTCTAAGTTTTTGTTATCGTCCTAAAACACCACACGATTCTCAGCGCAAACCGCGCCTGCAGTCTTCGATAAGGTTCCGGACTGTAGTAGATCATTTCGATAAGATCACGCCCACTGTGCGAACTGTACAGATTGTTCTGGAACCTACGCCACCGCGAGCAATAACGCTAGAACATTCGACGGCAAGAGTATGAATGCCGACGCGCTTCGCCGCTTGGCAGTTGTTGATCGAAGGCCGACGCTCCGTTCGCCGCTATCAGTCCGAGACTACTATCTGTGCAAGACTGCTGCTCGAATTAGACTTTCCCTTTACAGGGCACAGGTTCGCCCAAATAAACAGTTAAATCCCAACACGAAGTTTTCTGTCTTCGGCCACGTCACGACCCCGTGACAATATAGATATATATATTGTAAGAATACTGTTAGACCACGCCGGGGTGATGCAACCGTTTAATAGGCCGAACAGCAGCGAGACAGCAGCCAGTGGTTTCAGCAGCAGCTTCAGCAGCACGAGCCTCTGCCACAACAAACGTTTTCTTCGTCGTTTCTAGCAAGCCCGTATTTTTGTTACTACATTGACTCCCCGGTGCAAAAGGAGCCACCCTGGCGACCTATGGCACAGACACGACTGGTGGCTCGTAGTGAAGGTTTAGATGGTCGACGTGCACAGTTTCACACCCACGGTGCCGTTGATCTGTAGGTGGCTGAATAGGTTCAACCATGTAGTTGACTGGTGATGTCTGGCGCAAGGTCCTGTACGGACCATCATACTTGGGTGTGAACTTTGAGCAAAGGCCTGGGGCAGGCGATGGAAAGCGGAGCCACACGATTGTTCCAGGCACGAATGACTATGTAGATGAGCGTTGGTCATGGGAGTTCTTCTGGCGAGCGTGATCGTGCGTAGTAAGCGCACGTGCGAGCTTCCGACATTCTTCGGCTTATGTGGCGGCATCGGCCAAAGTCATCGATTCTGAAGCATCTGGGCGGTAAAAAAGGATAGTGTCCAAGAACGATGAAGGTTCCCGACCACAAATAAGAAGAACGGGAAGAATGCAGTTGTAGATGGAATTGCGCTGTTGTAAACGTAAGAAACGAATAACAATACGCGGTCCCAGTTCGTATGGTCATCGGAAACATATTTGGAGAGCATGTCACCCAGCGTGCGATTAAATCGCTCGGTCATCTCGTTGGTTTGGTGGTGAGATGTGGTGTTTGTTCGGTGCACGATGTTGCATTCGCGTAGGAGGGCTTCTACAGCTTCCGACAAGAAGGAACGCCAACGGTCACTAAAAACCTCACAGAGTGCACCATGCCGAAGGACAAGGTTGTGCAGAATGAACAAGCCGACTTCACGCGCAGTGGCCTCGGGAAACGCTGAAGTTTAGGCGTAACGCGTGAGGTGGTCCACGGCTAAGATGACCCAGCGGTTTCGTTTTGGTGTGTATGGTAGGGATCCGTACAAGTCGATTCCGATTTGGCCGAAAGGGCGAGAAGGACACGGCAGTGGCTGGAGTGGTCCTGTGGTTGTGTGAGGGGAGCCTCCTGCGTTGGCACAAGGTACATGAACGGACGTACTGCCTAACAAAGCGGTACATTCCGCGCCAGTAATATCGAATTCGTAGGCGAGCATACGTCGTCACTACGCCTGTGTGGGCGCATTGCGGATCAGCGTGGAAGGAGGTACAGACGTCAAAACGTAAGTGACAAGGTATCACCAGCAACCGTTTGCGGCCATCAGATAGGTAGTTTCGCCGGTAGAGAAGACAGTCAAGGATGGTAAAATGGTGAGCAGTTCGTAGAAGTAAACGGTTGTCGGTACTTGGAGACGTGTGAGACAGGTACTCTAAGAGAGACGCCATCCATGGATCCTGGTGTTGCTCAGAGGACTTGTCGACATGTTCAAGTGAACAACATTCGTAGCGGGAAACAGACGCTGTAACATAATCGTGGGGAAGTGGCGAGCGAGAAAGAACGTCGGCGTCCTAATGCTTGTGGCCCGACCGATGAATTACACGAATGTCGTAATCTTGGAGGCGTAGTGCCCAGCGAGCTAGGCGACCAGATGGGTCTTTTAATGACGACAACCAACACAATGCGTGATGATTAGTCACGACATCAAATGGGCGGCTATATACGTAAGGTCGGAATTTCGTGCTTGCTCAAACAATGGCAAGGCATTCTTTCTCGCTGTCTTATTAGTTCTTTTCCGGTTTAGTAAGGGTGCGACTAGCGTAAGATATGAGACGTCCCCCGCTAGGCCGCCGATTACCAAAGAGAGGGAAGAACACTCAACCCCTTTTCATCCGGTTCCCTCTTGGATACGTGTCTCAAACACTTGTCACATACAGGGATTCGTGCTGAGGCCGGGAAGTAAGAGACGCTAAGACCTGTTCCTGTTTACTGATTCATTAATTTATTATTAACTTAAAACATCGTATACCGCGTACATCAATCACTACACAAAATTTTTATAACACATGATTTATACACTCGCGACCTTATACACAGGGCAGGCACATAAATGAAATACCTTTGTCAATAAAATGGTGCGACGATACAAAGTAGGCGCATCACGGCACAACTGGTAAAGTTATTAATGAATAAAACCGCGCAATGTCTCAATAGGCCACCTCCCTTTCCGCAAAGCTAATCTAAATAGGGTGCATAAAGTTCGTCTCACGAATGATCCGCCTTGTAAGTCTTGATCGTCTTCGTCGTCCTCGTTGTCTCTCTCGGTGATTTCCATCTTAATCTTCTTTCATAACGTCCCGCAATCACTCACTTCCTCGTTTGTCATCTCGTCATATCATCTCTGCCTCAGTCATATTCTCATCGATTCTCGTTGCTATCTCTTCGCACCGCTATATTCCTTTTCGATTCCGTCTTTCTACCATCTCAATCTCAACGCTCCGTCTCTCTCCGACTCTTCACATTGTATCTCGGACCCTCAAGCTCGTCTCGTAGTCCCCTTTTTGTAGGACCCGACTCCGCCCTACCGGGGCACCAAAACCAGTCTGCCACTCCACGCGGCATATCTTTTCTTCTCAGTTCGCGTGTATTCTCTTCGGTGGCCACCCCCGCGGCCTACACCAGTAGAAAACCCTCTCCCAAACAAAGCCGAGAAAGTAACGAGGTACAAACTCAAGCCTCAGGGAGAGTGATGGGCGAGCCGTCCGATGACACTTTAATTACGGGCGAACAGAGGTCCCGATGTTTTCGGTACTTGATGAGCCGATGTCCAGACCAATGATTGATATGTAGGGTTTATATGTCCAGACCAAGTTTCAACGTTTCCCTGCAGCTCGGCGTCTCCCGCAAAATTCTCCGTAGCCGCCGTTTCTTCGTCGTTCACCGCCGCGGGCGGCCATCCGCGCAGAACGCAGTAAGAGCCCTGGTGCCCCGCAGGCTGACGGAGAGGCATACTGAACCCCGCACAGGCGCTTGCCGCAAAGGTCGCTTTCCCCGAACCAACAAAAGAATGTTCTGCTGCTCCCCCACGCCACAGATCTGAAGGGTGCGCGCCGATTATTGTACTCTGTCACACGGTCTGTAGACAACAAGGCGCCGCCCGGTCCACGACTTTGCGTGGGGGAGCCCGTGAGAATAGTAGACGTAATCCTTCTGGCATTTAACTCCGGAATGCCCTTTATGCGTGGGTTTGAGAAACGAGCGCACACATCTCGAAAGAAGCGGGGTTCAGTCCGTGTTTGCGGGGACGTCACAATCCCTTCATCTTGCAGAAGAATTTTCCCAGCGGGGAAATTCAAACGCGAGAAATGCGGGCGCATAATGCCTTCGGGTTGCGTAGCGAAATTGAGACATTGCGGCAGTCTTAGGAATACAATAGGCGAATACAGTACACTTGCGATTCAGCCGTGGCAGTGGCGCGTCGCTGAAAGGAACCAATCAGTGATTGTCGCTGAATCGTAACCCACCACGAAGCAGTTTGATTCCGTATTTCTACCGCGCACAATACACTTGAAACCTTCAGAATCACTGCAGAAACTCGTGGATGACGGGTGGACAAAACGCACACTGGTCACAGCTGCACGTAGGATAGTTTGGCACGCAGCGTTCAGTCATATATGTGGAAGGTTCACTGCCTTGCGAGCACATCACTCACTTCGCCTGCACTGTCCACTCTCGGCACAACCGAACAGAGGATACACACATTTCAATACACTTTCATTTTACACATGCATAAAATATTAAGACCCCGCATATTTCAAACCAGACGAAAAACAGAAAGGCGAGAGAACACAGGTCACACAGGTAGTATGACCTATGTTCTGAATCTGAATATGCACTGAATTACCTTCGCATACCATCTCCTGCCCGGCCTCTGCTGCACGCACCTGTCGGTGAGGGAAAGGGACCTTCAACGCGATTTGCGTGTTCGGATTGGCTGAAAACGCGATGCATATGGTGTCCTATGCAACTTTGACATTGGGCGTTGTACATCAATACCGATCACGACGCCCCCTGCCTCCTAACGAGGCGCGACACTTCCGTGTGGGGAGACGCCGTGAAACCATTTCAATTTGCATTTTCTAAACTTTCTCGTTTCTAAAAACAGTCCCTTTTTCACCTTCCTTTCCGACAAGTGGTGCGATCTCGGCAACCTCACATTCACGGACCCTATGTTCTTCCCCAATCATTAGGGGTCCATCGATTCCAGGTGGGACGACTCACTCAGTGGTCAACATCAGACGCCGCAAACAACACAAAACCACAATAACCAAGCGAACTACCTGCCTCATTTCAAAACACAATCAACAAAATAAAACAAGTGTACAGGCCAAAGCAAAACAAAATAAAAGAAAACTTAACTTCGACACAAGGTCTCCACTAAAATAACAAGCACAATGACCGAACAAAAATTATAGAAAAAATGACATCAACATTGCGGGCTCACGACACTAGCCAATACCCGAGCGCTCAGCGCCTACCCGCATGTAGACCTTTTCCCCGACTCCGAGTCCCGGACCCTCGTTGGATGATCCGAACTTCCACCTACTCAACTCAGTCGCGGACTGGGGCATATGCGAAGCTTTCCTATAAGACCACCGCTGCGCGTGCCCGGGTTTGGTGCGGTGTACATCGAGTGTGCTGCCGTTCCCTTCTGGCCCCACAAAACCTACCCCGTTGCGATCTAGGCATTATTCAATCTCATTTACTCTCTCTAATGTTCGGTCTATCACCGTGTCGACCAAGACTCCGACAACTGCATCCTCAGAAAAACCATTCTCATCCAACTCCATATCTGCCACTCCTACAGGTTATACCTCATCGTCTCGTGGAACCTTCGAGGTAGAACACGCAGCTAAACCGTCTGCACACGCTCCAGCGACCTCCACAACCTTTCTTTCACCCAGTGACACAGGGGTGTCAGCTTTCCTCTCAAACACACACTTGCTCAATGGCGGAACATCCTCCTCGATCACGGAAATTACATTGACCACTTCCGCACACGCTGAACCGTGACTCATTTTTAAGGAGCTTATTTCCTCGCGGATATTTACGACTGCGATTGACCTCTGCGCATCAACGTCATGAGGAGGGGTTGCGTCTAGGTTTCCAGATTCAACTTTTCCCGCCCTCTCCTTGCCTTTGTGAATGCGACCGCCACCCGTCGAATTCCAATTTCGTCGCCGGTACCGGTGGCATTCTCGCCGAATGTGACCAAGCCTGCCACAGTTATAGCATCCGCCGGCATAAGGGAGCTGCTTCGGGAATTCTTGCCAATGTGTCGCCTTTTTGCGTACTGCCAAGCTTTCCACAAGTTTTTCGAGGCGGTCAAGGCGGCTATGCATCTCATGAACATCCGTGTCCTCTTCTACGTATCGAATGGCTAACGAATGGCTGCTCGACACTTTTTCATTCTGTTCCTCCTTGACCGCTATGGCAATGGCCTCGTCAAAGGTTTTCGGGTCTCGAGATAGAACAAATCTGCGGACCGGATCCCTCAGGCCTTATAAAAATTGCGAGAGCAATCGTTCGTCTAGAATTTCGCGGCGCACTGAAGCTTTCACCGGATCCTGACTATCGGAGCTTGCCAGGGTGGCGGTCCCGAGGATGCGCAAGCGACTCGCAAATGACCGCACCTCCTCATCTGTCTTCTGCCTCGCGTTTTGAAACCTTTCCATTTTGAAGATAAGGGGCTCCGTATCGAACCTCTTGAGGGCCAAATATTTGAATTCACAAAGAGTTGAAGCTGCAGCGACGACATCATTCCATTACGCAAAATCGTGCCGCGCCTACCATCTTGCATCGTGCTATGCAGACTATGCAGCATCGTGCAATGCATCATCCCGCCATCCACCCAAGTGAGCAACCTGTTCCAAAATTTTCAAGAAAACCCCAATATCCGGACCCGTATCACCTCCCGTAAACGATGTAACCATGTCTGCTAACATTAGCGCGCTCATTTCGAGTAGGTCGTCTCTGTCGGTCATCTTATCAGCCTGCTCGTTCATTTTGCCGCCTCTCCTTCTCTAGTACGAGGGTGAAATCTCGCACCATTGCCCCCGCAGTAATCCCACTGCTGCCACCACTTGAGACGTCCCCCGCTACACCGCCGATTACCAAAGAGAAGGAAGACCACTCAACTCTTTTCATCCGGTTCCCTCTTGGATACGTGTCTCAAACACTTCTCACATACAGGGATTCGTCCTGGGGCCGGGAAGTAAGAGACGCTAAAACCTGTTCCTGTTTACTGGTTCTTTTAATTTATTATTAACTTAAAACATCGTATACCGCGTACGTCAATCACTACACAAAATTTTTATAACACATGATTTAGACACTCGCGACCTTAGACACAGGACAGGCACATATATGAAATAACTTTGACAATAAAATGGTGCGACGATACAAAGTAGACACATCACGACACAAATGGTAAAGTCATTAATGAATAAAACCGCTCAAGGTATCAATAGGCCACCTCCCTTCCCGCAAAGCTAATCTAAATAGGGTGCATAAAGTTCGTCTCACGAATGGTCCGTCTTGTCAGTCTTCATCGTCTTCGTCGTCCTGTTCTCGTTGTCTCTCTCGGCGATTTCCATCTTAATCTTCTTTTATAACGTCCCGCAATTACTCACTTCCTCGTTTCTCATCTCGTCATATCATCTCTGCCTCAGTCATAATCTCATCGATTCTCGTTACTATCTCTTCGCACCGCTATCTTTCTTTTCCATTCCGTCTTTCTACCATCTCAATCTCAACGCTCCGTCTCTCTCCGACTCTTCACATCGTATCTTCGGCCCTCAAGCTCGTCTCGTAGTCCCCTTTTTGTAGGACCCGACTCCGCCCTACCGGGGCACCAAAACTAGTCCACCACTCCACGCGGCATATCTTCTCTTCTCAGTCCGAGTGTATCCTCTTCGGCGGCCGCCCCCGTGGTCTACACCAGTAGAAAACCCTCTCCCAAACAAAGCCGAGTAAGTAACGAGGTACAAACTCAAGCCTCAGGGAGAATGATGGGCGAGCCGTCCGATGACACTTTAAAACGGGCGAACAATGGTCCCGATGTTTTCGGTACTTGACGAGCCGATGTCAAGACCAAGTTTCAACGTTTCTCTGCAGCTCGGCCTCTCCCGCAAAATTCTCCGTAGCAGCCGTTTCTTCGTCGTTCACCGCCGCGGGCGGCCATCCGCGCAGAACGCAGTAAGAGCCCTGGCGCCACGGAGGCTGACGGAGAGGCATACTGGACCCGGCACAGGCGCTTGCCGCAAAGGTCGCTTTCCCTGAACCAACAAAAGGGTGTTCTGCTGCTCCCCCATGCCACAGATCTGAAGGGTGCGCGCCGAATATTGTACTCTGTCACACGGTCTGTAGACGAGGCGCCGCCCGGTCCACGACTTTGCGTGGGGGAGCCCGTGAGAATAGTAGACATAATCCTTCTGGTACATAACTCCGAAATGCCCTTTATGCGTGGGTTTGAGAAACGAGCGCACACATCTCGAAAGGAGCGGGGTTCAGTCCGTATTTGCGGGGACGTCACACATACAACATACTCATCAAAGCCAGATTTACGCTGAGCAAGAATAGCGCCGAGGCCTACTTCACTAGCGTCCGTATGTATTTCAGTTGGAGCGTCTGGATCAAAGTGGTGTAAGATAGATGGTGATGTCAGAAGATGCCGTAACGAGGCGAATGCTTGATCGCATGCTTGGGACCACGCCGAGATGTCTTGGTTGCAGGCAAGTAGCTGCGTCCGGGGTGCGATTATGGTGGCGAAATTGTGCACGAAACGGCGAAAGTATGAGCAGTGGCCGATGAAGCTTCGGAATTCTTTTAGTGTAGCTGGCCTGGGAATGTCGGTGACAGCGCTAAGCTTCGCTGGTTCAGGACAAACACCATGCTTGCTAACAACATGCCCTAAGATAGTAAGCTGGCGGGCAGCGAAGTGGTATTTCTTCAAATTCAGCTGCAGTCCAGCGTCTGAAAGACAAGTCAGGACGCTTGCGAGGCGGCTGAGGTGGGAGTCAAAGTCCTGCGAGAAAACGACGACGTCATCCAAATAGCACAGGCATGTGTTCCATTTAAAGCCTCTAAGGATGTTGTCCATGAGACGCTTGAAGGTTTCAGGCACATAACAGAGCCCGAATGGCATCACGTTAAATTCATACAATCCGTCAGGCACTACAAATGCAGTCTTGGGGTGGTCGGCTTCATTCATAGAAACCTGCCAGTAGCCCCATCGAAGGTCTAAAGCAGAAAAGAACTCTGCTCCTTGTAGGCAATCGAGGGGTCATCGATTTTTGGCAGCGGATAAACAACTTTTCTCGTGATCTTATTAAGACGCCTGTAATCAACGCAAAATCTGATGCTACCATCCTTCTTTTTCATCAGTACAAGCGGAGAGGCCCAAGGGCTGTTTGAAGGTTGTATTACGCCACGTCGAAGCATATAGTTCACCTGATCATCAATGGCACGGCGTTCAACGTGAGAAACTCGATAGGGGCGCAGGTGCAAAGCTGCATGGCTACCGGTGTCGATTTGGTGAATGATTGCAGATGTTCGACCCAAAGAAGGTTGGCTACGGTCAAATGACATCTTGAAGCGATCTAGTAGAGCCAGGAGTTGGGTGCGCTGAGTAGCAGGAAGTTTAGGGTGAATCGATGGGAAAAAGGAGCCTCCGCAGATGAAGTGGGAGTGGTATCAGAGGTAATGGTGTTTAAGTGAGATAGTGGCAAGTCGTCAGGTAGGTGACTGGACAAAACAGAATCAATTTCCTCAAGGTGACCGAGGACTTCGCCACGGAATAATATGGCTGGGAAAAGAAGTGAGTTCGTTATATAAATGGAGCCACGGGAGTTTTCCATGGTGACAACTGTGAACGGGAGAAGGAAGCTTTTGCGAGAGCCAAAGGCGTCGGAGGGGTAAAAGAGGGCGGTGACAGAAGGCGCGTCGTCGCAGAAGAGTGGCACAAGAACACAGGATAGAGGAGGGTTGTGAGTGTCCGCGGCCACGGTGACTCTGGAAGATAGCGGCTTGAAAGGTCTTTCAGACGTCGGCGCTTTACACAGGGGCAGTTCAGACATCGTCGACAACTCTAGTTTGGCACGCGCACAGTGAACGACGGCATGATGAGCGCAGAGGCAGTCCCAGCCTAAGATTATATCATGCGAACATGGGGAAAACAAAAGAATTTTACTACATACAAAATATTTTGGATGACCAGTCTAGCTGTGCACGCCGCAGAAGGATTCATGTGATGCGCAGTGGCCGTGTGGAGAGAGACATCGGAAAGTGGCAGTGTAAGCTTCTTCAACATGCGGCACAGTTCACAACTTAGCACAGACACGGCAGCACCAATATCAACGAGCGCTTGCACCAGCACACCATCAGCATGCACAGTTATTTCATTAGCAGGTAGAAACGGAGGCCTTGAAAGCTTCGATATGTGCGCAGCTCTTGCCTCGGGAACTGCGACGGTCAGTTTCCGTTTTGGTGGGTGCTGATCGAGGAAGCATGGGATAAATCGAACGGCGCCGTGGTGAGGGCGACCAATCCCTGTCGAAGCCGCGGCGACGTGGCGGCGACTGTTCCGATGGGGGGGGGGGAGGGAACGAAGATGACTGTGGTGGCTCTGGACGATAGCCGTAAGTCACCTCACCAGCAGTTGGGTTATAATCCCGACGACGGCAATAGCGTGCTACATGACCGGGAAGATGGCAGAAATAGCAAATCGGCCTGTTGTCCGGAGTGCGCCAAGGGTTAGTTGATGGTAGTGCGGGGTGGCGAACAGGAGGTGGGTGGGAACGGACAGGGGGACTTGCTGCGTAGATGGGACGGGGCTGTCTAGCAATATCCGTGGCGTTTGGTAGCGACGGTGGCAATCTTCTGGCGGCCTCAGCGTAAGTAAGAGGGGCGGAGATAGGTGAAGGATGGTATGTAGGAACAGGCCACCAAAAACTTGTTCTTCGATTGTCTTGCGGAGCGTTGAGGTCAGCGTGTGCGCACTGGCTGGAACGTGTGGCACAAGAGACAATTGGCGCGCCACTTCTTCTCGAACGAACTGCTGAATTTTCTGCATTAAGGTGCTTTTTTCAGATGAAACAGTGCCAATGGTTAACGCAGATATAGAGCTCGTGTCGAGATTTGGACGTCGAGTAGAAATGCGCTCTCTCCGCAGCTCGTCGAAACTCTTGACAGTGCTCAATCAGCTGGGTGACGGTTTGCGGGTTTTTTGCAACGAGCATGTGGAAGGCGTCGTCCTCGATACCTTTCATGATGTGCCGTGTTTTGTCAGTGTCAGACATGTGGGAATTGATACGACGGCAGAGTTCCAGAATATCCTCAATATACGAGGTAAAGCTCTCGCCAGAGCGCTGGGCACGGCCGCCCAAGCGCTGTTCGGCGCGGAGCTTGTGAACAGCGGGTTGGCCAAAGACTTTTCCAAAGCGCGTCTTGAGGGTCGACCAAGAGGGTATTTCCGCTTTGTGGTTGTTAAACCACAGTTCTGCCACACCCGCGAAATAGAAATGAAGGTAAGCAAGCTTGTCTGTGTCAACCCACTTATTGTGGGCGCTTGCCGCTTCTTACTGGGACAGCCAGTCTTCGGTGTCTTGGTCGTCGGTGGCATTGAAATCACTGAATCTCGCTGTCGTGGTATTCCGGAGCAGGTGACACATGGGATTATGACTGCAGGTGGCTGAGTCATGTCGTGAAACATTGGTGAGGCGTGGGGTTGAGGTAGACTCCGGGAACGGAGTTCCAGTTTGAGACAACCAGCATTCTCCACCAAAAGTAAGAATACTGTTAGACGCCACGCCGAGGTCATGCAACCATTTAATGGGCCGAACAGCAGCGAGACAGCAGCCAGCGGTTCCTTTTCTTGTCTTGTCTTGTCGCCTAGGATATCTTGGCTCATACCCCCACAGGGGATCGGCCACACTGTACCTCATAATAGATAATTTTTTACAACGCTTGCTAAAAGGATAACATTCGGCCAATTTCGCTTACTTCAAACCTAGTTAAAATAATTGAAAGAATTCTTCATAGAAGGCTCAGTGAATTCATCGCTCGTCAGAATCCTTTCACCAAGGCAAGTAGGATTTAGACAGGGGTGCTCTATATGGTCGGCTCATGTTGATTTGGAAAGCCGAATTCGCCTTGCAAAAGTATCTGGTGAGCTTTCTGCATTAGTCACGTTAGATATCGCAAAAGCCTACGAAAGTGTGGAACACAGTACATTATTTGAAGATTATTTATTATTTATTTATTTATTTATTTTCATACCTCAAGGGCCTCCTAGGAGGAGGCATTACATGAGGGGTGGTACAAGTGACAGACTAGAACAAAAAACGAGGGTAGGGGTTAGGGGGAGGTGTGCTACCAACATAACTATATACAAGACCGTTACAACAATAAATGAGTGAAGAAGCATAAAAGAAACTACATGGCCGGACACGCTACATGTTTTACATTGGGACCAATCAGAGTTTAAACAGCTTGGATAACCACGCTTTACAGCAGTAGAAT
This sequence comes from Rhipicephalus annulatus, assembly GCA_013436015.1. Lineage (NCBI taxonomy): Eukaryota > Metazoa > Arthropoda > Arachnida > Ixodida > Ixodidae > Rhipicephalus > Rhipicephalus annulatus. The sequence continues at coordinate 55,150 of WOVY01002320.1, read as the reverse complement.
GGTGCAAACATACAAGTCAGAATGCAAACAACGGCAATGAGCTAGGTAGCTATAAATTTGGTAAAAACAGAGAACAATATGATGTCAGAAGGCAACGTTCCATTACTTCGCCTGCACTGACAACATTGAAAGTCAGAAAAACGGGAACCATAAAAACGACATGAGGATATTACACAATTCCGGGCGCGGTAAGCAGCGATTTAAACCGGTCAAGGTCTTTGGTCTGTACCACGTGAGCGGGAAGATTGTTCCAGTCTTTGGCTGACCGAACAAAAAAGGATTGCGCGAAAGTGTTAGTTCGTGGGCGGGGGTATGAAACTTGATGTTCGTTTTTGGTGCGAGTGTATACATGCGATTTTGGCGCGACGTAGGAGTTTGGTGATAATGAGTAATGAAACCTATGGAATAATGCCAGCCTTGCTAGTTTCCGACGGTTGTTGAGGGGAGGAAGGGACGCACGCGACTTGAGATTTGTGACGCTAGTGTATGAAGAAAAATCAGAGAAAGCAAATATAATAGCCCGATTTTGGATGGCCTCTATGTTGTCGATGAGGTAACGTTGGTGCGGGTCCCATATAGCGGCTGCATATTCTAGATTAGTGGACTGTGAGGTGCCTAAGTATATTATATCTTGGGTACAGGATTTTCTCTTTCAGAGACAATTCGTTTGTTGCCACGAGGAATTTACTTCTGCCTCATATAAGCAAACACGAGGTGTTCCGCAAGGATCAGTCCTGTCACCTTTTTTATTTGATATATTATTATCATCCATTCCCGTTCATAAAAGTGTTCCTCTTTACGTCTGCGCCGATGATATTGCTTTTTTCTCGTCATCCCGAGATATCAATAGTTTCTATCAAATCTTACAGTCATATTTGAGTGAGCTTGACGTATGGCTCGGCGGGCTGTCTTTTTCACTTAATGTTAGCAAATGTGCTCTTCTTGTATTCCCTCTATTCGTTCCCGTATTTATTTCACCGCATTATCGAAATGGTCCGATTCCACAAGTAACAGCACTAAAATATCTTGGCATTGTTTACATGGACACTTTTAATTGGCAGCAACAAATAGAATAAAACACCCATAAAGCAGAAAGCGCCCTAGGATTGCTACGCCGGTTTTGCAATAAGAATTCAGGGATGCGCAGGGATACGTTACTTATGATATACAAACTTTACGTGCACCCAATTCTGGAGTTTGGTTGCGTTCTGTTTTCTGGGAGTGCTGAGTACAAATTAAGACCTCTTATATTGCTGAAAGACAAGCTTTGCGGCTGTGTCTCGAGCTACCTAGGTGTGTCGCGAATAGGGTGCTTTATTTGGAAGCTAGAATCATTCCACTTGATGCTTGATTTCGACAGCTTACTGTGCAAACAGTTTTAAAACTTTACGATGCGCCCCACTTCTGTTCACAGACAGTTTTCATCAAACATCCAGTTTCTTTCTTTCAGCGCCCGTGGTTTCGTTATCGAAGACCCCAAGTCATTTTCGTCGAGTCTCTCTTATCAAATGTTCTCGTTTTCCTCCAGCATTTCTTTTGAAACCCAATGCTCGGCGCCAGTTGACTTACTTTTCGATGATAGTTTTTCGAAAAATGCCAAGTTACTTCCAAAGAATGTTCTGGAGGGCCTCCTTCAAGACCATCTCAGTCATTTTCCTAAATACGTAGTAATTTCGACGGATGCAACGCAAAATCTTCAGAAGGCTGGAGTATTTATTTTTTCTGATCAGCTTAATTGGTCTTTTGCGCTCCTATTGCCTGACTTCACACCAATTTATCTCGCAGAATTCCTGGCTATTACATTGGCTCTTCAAAAACTAAATTATCAGCAATCAAAATCTGTTATTAATTCGGATGCTTTTGTCTGTATGTACACATCTAACGTCCGCAAAGCAGTCTCCTCTTCTCAGGATATTTTGGTCTCTCGTGCCGCATAGCCTATCAGAAGTTCGGTTTATTTGGGTCCCCGGCCATGCTGGAATTGTACTAAATGGAATAGCTGAGTCGCTCGCTTCGGCATCTTTAGGTTCCCTGTGGTGCTAGTAGCCCCACAGTTTCCTTTTATTACTGCCGAACGATTCAAGTACCTGTTAATCTTAAAAATCAACGAAATGTCTCTCCCAGAATCTGAAGACTTTCGGCACTTGCAATTCACATGGAACAGCGCAAAATGCCTTTCCCGTCAATGTGAGGTGACCCTCACAACTTTCGCTGTAGAGTTCCTCGGTTAAATTTTTATCTCAACAAATCAGGATTTTCATTACCTAACCTATGTGCAGTTTGCAATGAACCGGAAACAATAGATCACTTTCTTCTCACATGCCGCCGCTTCGCCTCACTGCGACAAATAATTCTTAAAAGACCGATTAGTATGCTTGGATTGCCAGTCAATACATTCACCCTATTATCGTTTGGAGCCAGTCAATTGGGTGTGGGCCGCAGTGCTATTCTGTCAGCGCTACAAAAATTCATTCAGGCAACCGGAAGAATACGCTGCCAGTGGTACTGCCAGATATATCAAATTCTTTGTCCCTCTTCCTCAATCTTGTCAATTTGTTTTATATATTCTGGTTTATCGATTGTATTGTTCTGCACTTTTTCACGTTTTAAAGGAACATTATTATTGTTCCAATGTAATTTCGGTTTCTTTTTTTAGCAAGCGTTGTAAAAAATTATCTATTATGAGGTACAGTGTGGCCGATCCCCTGTGGGGGTATGAGCCAAGATATCCTAGGCGACAAGACAAGACAAGAAAAGGAACCGCTGGCTGCTGTCTCGCTGCTGTTCGGCCCATTAAATGGTTGCATCACCTCGGCGTGGCGTCTAACAGTATTCTTACTTTTGGTGGAGAATGCTGGTTGTCTCAAACTGGAACTCCGTTCCCGGAGTCTACCTCAACCCCACGCCTCACCAATGTTTCACGACATGACTCAGCCACCTGCAGTCATAATCCCATGTGTCACCTGCTCCGGAATACCACGACAGCGAGATTCAGTGATTTTCAATGCCACCGACGACCAAGACACCGAAGACTGGCTGTCCCAGTAAGAAGCGGCAAGCGCCCACAATAAGTGGGTTGACACAGACAAGCTTGCTTACCTTCATTTCTATTTCGCGGGTGTGGCAGAACTGTGGTTTAACAACCACAAAGCGGAAATACCCTCTTGGTCGACCCTCAAGACGCGCTTTGGAAAAGTCTTTGGCCAACCCGCTGTTCACAAGCTCCGCGCCGAACAGCGCTTGGGCGGCCGTGCCCAGCGCTCTGGCGAGAGCTTTACCTCGTATATTGAGGATATTCTGGAACTCTGCCGTCGTATCAATTCCCACATGTCTGACACTGACAAAACACGGCACATCATGAAAGGTATCGAGGACGACGCCTTCCACATGCTCGTTGCAAAAAACCCGCAAACCGTCACCCAGCTGATTGAGCACTGTCAAGAGTTTCGACGAGCTGCGGAGAGAGCGCATTTCTACTCGACGTCCAAATCTCGACACGAGCTCTATATCTGCGTTAACCATTGGCACTGTTTCATCTGAAAAAAGCACCTTAATGCAGAAAATTCAGCAGTTCGTTCGAGAAGAAGTGGCGCGCCAATTGTCTCTTGTGCCACACGTTCCAGCCAGTGCGCACACGCTGACCTCAACGCTCCGCAAGACAATCTAAGAACAAGTTTTTGGTGGCCTGTTCCTACATACCATCCTTCACCTATCTGCGCCCCTCTTACTTACGCTGAGGCCGCCAGAAGATTGCCGCCGTCGCTACCAAACGCCACGGATATTGCTAGACAGCCCCGTCCCATCTACGCAGCAAGTCCCCCTGTCCGTTCCCACCCACCTCCTGTTCGCCACCCCGCACTACCATCAACTAACCCTTGGCGCACTCCGGACAACAGGCCGATTTGCTATTTCTGCCATCTTCCCGGTCATGTAGCACGCTATTGCCGTCGTCGGGATTATAACCCAACTGCTGGTGAGGTGACTTACGGCTATCGTCCAGAGCCACCACAGTCATCTTCGTTCCCTCCCCCCCCCCCATCGGAACAGTCGCCGCCACGTCGCCGCGGCTTCGACAGGGATTGGTCGCCCTCACCACGGCGCCGTTCGATTTATCCTATGCTTCCTCGATCAGCACCCACCAAAACGGAAACTGACCGTCGCAGTTCCCGAGGCAAGAGCTGCGCACATATCGAAGCTTTCAAGGCCTCCGTTTCTACCTGCTAATGAAATAACTGTGCATGCTGATGGTGTGCTGGTGCAAGCGCTCGTTGATATTGGTGCTGCCGTGTCTGTGCTAAGTTGTGAACTGTGCCGCATGTTGAAGAAGCTTACACTGCCACTTTCCGATGTCTCTCTCCACACGGCCACTGCGCATCACATGAATCCTTCTGCGGCGTGCACAGCTAGACTGGTCATCCAAAATATTTTGTATGTAGTAAAATTCTTTTGTTTTCCCCATGTTCGCATGATATAATCTTAGGCTGGGACTGCCTCTGCGCTCATCATGCCGTCGTTCACTGTGCGCGTGCCAAACTAGAGTTGTCGACGATGTCTGAACTGCCCCTGTGTAAAGCGCCGACGTCTGAAAGACCTTTCAAGCCGCTATCTTCCAGAGTCACCGTGGCCGCGGACACTCACAACCCTCCTCTATCCTGTGTTCTTGTGCCACTCTTCAGCGACGACGCGCCTTCTGTCACCGACCTCTTTTACCCCTCCGACGCCTTTGGCTCTCGCAAAAGCTTCCTTCTCCCGTTCACAGTTGTCACCATGGAAAACTCCCATGGCTCCATTTATATAACGAACTCACTTCTTTTCCCAGCCATATTATTCCGTGGCGAAGTCCTCGGTCACCTTGAGGAAATTGATTCTGTTTTGTCCAGTCACCTACCTGACGACTTGCCACTATCTCACTTAAACACCATTACCTCTGATACCACTCCCACTTCATCTGCGGAGGCTCCTTTTTCCCATCGATTCACCCTAAACTTCCTGCTACTCAGCGCACCCAACTCCTGGCTCTACTAGATCGCTTCAAGATGTCATTTGACCGTAGCCAACCTTCTTTGGGTCGAACATCTGCACTCATTCACCAAATCGACACCGGTAGCCATGCAGCTTTGCACCTGCGCCCCTATCGAGTTTCTCACGTTGAACGCCGTGCCATTGATGATCAGGTGAACTATATGCTTCGACGTGGCGTAATACAACCTTCAAACAGCCCTTGGGCCTCTCCGCTTGTACTGATGAAAAAGAAGGATGGTAGCATCAGATTTTGCGTTGATTACAGGCGTCTTAATAAGATCACGAGAAAAGTTGTTTATCCGCTGCCAAAAATCGATGACCCCTCGATTGCCTACAAGGAGCAGAGTTCTTTTCTGCTTTAGACCTTCGATGGGGCTACTGGCAGGTTTCTATGAATGAAGCCGACCACCCCAAGACTGCATTTGTAGTGCCTGACGGATTGTATGAATTTAACGTGATGCCATTCGGGCTCTGTTATGTGCCTGAAACCTTCAAGCGTCTCATGGACAACATCCTTAGAGGCTTTAAATGGAACACATGCCTGTGCTATTTGGATGACGTCGTCGTTTTCTCGCAGGACTTTGACTCCCACCTCAGCCGCCTCGCAAGCGTCCTGACTTGTCTTTCAGACGCTGGACTGCAGCTGAATTTGAAGAAATACCACTTCGCTGCCCGCCAGCTTACTATCTTAGGGCATGTTGTTAGCAAGCATAGTGTTTGTCCTGAACCAGCGAAGCTTAGCGCTGTCACCGACATTCCCATGCCAGCTACACTAAAAGAATTCCGAAGCTTCATCGGCCACTGCTCATACTTTCGCCGTTTCGTGCACAATTTCGCCACCATAATCGCACCCCGGACGCAGCTACTTGCCTGCAACCAAGACATCTCGGCGTGGTCCCAAGCATGCGATCAAGCATTCGCCTCGTTACGGCATCTTCTGACATCACCATCTATCTTACACCACTTTGATCCAGACGCTCCAACTGAAATACATACGGACGCTAGTGAAGTAGGCCTCGGCGCTATTCTTGCTCAGCGTAAATCTGGCTTTGATGAGTATGTTGTATGTGTGACGTCCCCGCAAATACGGACTGAACCCCGCTCCTTTCGAGATGTGTGCGCTCGTTTCTCAAACCCACGCATAAAGGGCATTTCGGAGTTATGTACCAGAAGGATTATGTCTACTATTCTCACGGGCTCCCCCACGCAAAGTCGTGGACCGGGCGGCGCCTCGTCTACAGACCGTGTGACAGAGTACAATATTCGGCGCGCACCCTTCAGATCTGTGGCATGGGGGAGCAGCAGAACACCCTTTTGTTGGTTCAGGGAAAGCGACCTTTGCGGCAAGCGCCTGTGCCGGGTCCAGTATGCCTCTCCGTCAGCCTCCGTGGCGCCAGGGCTCTTACTGCGTTCTGCGCGGATGGCCGCCCGCGGCGGTGAACGACGAAGAAACGGCGGCTACTGAGAATTTTGCGGGAGAGGCCGAGCTGCAGGGAAACGTAGAAACTTGGTCTTGACATCGGCTCGTCAAGTACCGAAAACATCGGGACCATTGTTCGCCCGTTTTAAAGTGTCATCGGACGGCTCGCCCATCACTCTCCCTGAGGCTTGAGTTTGTACCCCGTTACTTGCTCGGCTTTGTTTGGGAGAGGGTTTTCTACTGGTGTAGACCACGGGGGCGGCCGCCGAAGAGGATACACTCGGACTGAGAAGAGAAGATATGCCGCGTGGAGTGGTGGACTAGTTTTGGTGCCCCGGTAGGGCGGAGTCGGGTCCTACAAAAAGGGGACTACGAGACGAGCTTGAGGGCCGAAGATACGATGTGAAGAGTCGGAGAGAGACGGAGCGTTGAGATTGAGATGGTAGAAAGACGGAATGGAAAAGAAAGATAGCGGTGCGAAGAGATAGTAACGAGAATCGATGAGATTATGGCTGAGGCAGAGATGATATGACGAGATGAGAAACGAGGAAGTGAGTAATTGCGGGACGTTATAAAAGAAGATTAAGATGGAAATCGCCGAAAGAGACAACGAGGACGACGAAGACGATGAAGACTGACAAGACGGACCATTCGTGAGACGAACTTTATGCACCCTATTTAGATTAGCTTTGCGGGAAGAGAGGTGGCCTATTGATACCTCTAGCGGTTTTATTCATTAATGACTTTACCATTTGTGTCGTGATGTGTCTACTTTGTATCGTCGCACCATTTTATTGTCAAAGTTATTTCATATATGTGCCTGTCCTGTGTCTAAGGTCGCGAGTGTCTAAATCATGTGTTATAAAAATTTTGTGTAGTGATTGATGTACGCGGTATACGATGTTTTAAGTTAATAATAAATTAAAAGAACCAGTAAACAGGAACAGGTTTTAGCGTCTCTTACTTCCCGGCCCCAGGACGAATCCCTGTATGTGAGAAGTGTTTGAGACACGTATCCAAGAGGGAACCGGATGAAAAGAGTTGAGTGGTCTTCCTTCTCTTTGGTAATCGGCGGCGTAGCGGGGGACGTCTCAAGTGGTGGCAGCAGTGGGATTACTGCGGGGGCAACGGTGCGAGATTTCACCCTCGTACTAGAGAAGGAGAGGCGGCAAAATGAACGAGCAGGCTGATAAGATGACCGACAGAGACGACCTACTCGAAATGAGCGCGCTAATGTTAGCGGACATGGTTCCATCGTTTACGGGAGGTGATACGGGTCCGGATATTGGGGTTTTATTGAAAATTTTGGATCAGGTTGCTCACTTGGGTGGATGGCGGGATAATGCATTGCACGATGCTGCATAGTCTGCATAGCACGATGCAAGATGGTAGGCGCGGCACGATTTTGCGTAATGGGATGATGTCGTCGCTGCAGCTTCAACTCTTTGTGAATTCAAATATTTGGCCTTCAAGAGGGTCGATACGGAGCCCCTTATCTTCAAAATGGAAAGGTTTCTAAACGCGAGGCAGAAGACAGATGAGGAGGTGCGGTCATTTGCGAGTCGCTTGCGCATCCTCGGGACCGCCACCCTGGCAAGCTCTATAGTAAGGATCCGGTGAAAGCTTCAGTGCGCCGCGAAATTCTAGACGAACGATTGCTCTCGCAATTTTTATAAGGCCTGAGGGATCCGGTCCGCAGATTTGTTCTATCTCGAGACCCGAAAACCTTTGACGAGGCCATTGCCATAGCGGTCAAGGAGGAACAGAATGAAAAAGTGTCGAGCAGCCATTCGTTAGCCATTCGATACGTAGAAGAGGACACGGATGTTCATGAGATGCATAGCCGCCTTGACCGCCTCGAAAAACTTGTGGAAAGCTTGGCAGTACGCAAAAAGGCGACACATTGGCAAGAATTCCCGAAGCAGCTCCCTTATGCCGGCGGATGCTATAACTGTGGCAGGCTTGGTCACATTCGGCGAGAATGCCACCGGTACCGGCGACGAAATTGGAATTCGACGGGTGGCGGTCGCATTCACAAAGGCAAGGAGAGGGCGGGAAAAGTTGAATCTGGAAACCTAGACGCAACCCCTCCTCATGACGTTGATGCGCAGAGGTCAATCGCAGTCGTAAATATCCGCGAGGAAATAAGCTCCTTAAAAATGAGTCACGGTTCAGCGTGTGCGGAAGTGGTCAATGTAATTTCCGTGATCGAGGAGGATGTTCCGCCATTGAGCGAGTGTGTGTTTGAGAGGAAAGCTGACACCCCTGTGCCACTGGGTGAAAGAAAGGTTGTGGAGGTCGCTGGAGCGTGTGCAGACGGTTTAGCTGCGGGTTCTACCTCGAAGGTTCCACGAGACGATGAGGCATTACCTGTAGGAGTGGAAGATATGGAGTTGGATGAGAATGGTTTTTCTGAGGATGCAGTTGTCGGAGTCTTGGTCGACACGGTGATAGACCGAACATTAGAGAGAGTAAATGAGATTGAATAATGCCTAGATCGCAACGGGTTAGGTTTTGTGGGGCCAGAAGGGAACGGCAGCACACTCGATGTACACCGCACCAAACCCGGGCACGCGCAGCGGTGGTCTTATAGGAAAGCTTCGCATATGCCCCAGTCCGCGACTGAGTTGAGTAGGTGGAAGTTTGGATCATCCAACGAGGGTCCGGGACTCGGAGTCGGGGAAAAGGTCTACATGCGGGTAGGCGCTGAGCGCTCGGGTATCGGCTAGTGTCGTGAGTCCGCAATGTTCATGTCATTTTTTCTATAATTTTTGTTCGGTCATTGTGCTTGTTATTTTAGTGGAGACCTTGTGTCGAAGTTAAGTTTTCTTTTATTTTGTTTTGCTTTGGCCTGTACACTTGTTTTATTTTGTTGATTGTGTTTTGAAATGAGGCAGGTAGTTCGCTTGGTTATTGTGGTTTTGTGTTGTTTGCGGCGTCTGATGTTGACCACTGAGTGAGTCGTCCCACCTGGAATCGATGGACCCCTAATGATTGGGGAAGAACATAGGGTCCGTGAATGTGAGGTTGCCGAGATCGCACCACTTGTCGGAAAGGAAGGTGAAAAAGGGACTGTTTTAAGAAACGAGAAAGTTTAGAAAATGCAAATTGAAATGGTTTTCACGGCGTCTCCCCGCACGGAAGTGTCGCGCCTCGTTAGAAGGCAGGGGGCGTCGTGATCGGTATTGATGTACAACGCCCAATGTCAAAGTTGCATAGGACACCATATGCATCGCGTTTTCAGCCAATCCGAACACGCAAATCGCGTTGAAGGTCCCTTTCCCTCACCGACAGGTGCGTGCAGCAGAGGCCGGGCAGGAGATGGTATGCGAAGGTAATTCAGTGCATATTCAGATTCAGAACATAGGTCATACTACCTGTGTGACCTGTGTTCTCTCGCCTTTCTGTTTTTCGTCTGGTTTGAAATATGCGGGTCTTAATATTTTGTGCATGTGTAAAATGAAAGTGTATTGAAATGTGTGTATCCTCTGTTCGGTTGTGCCGAGAGTGGACAGTGCAGGCGAAGTGAGTGATGTGCTCGCAAGGCAGTGAACCTTCCACATATATGACTGAACGCTGCGTGCCAAACTATCCTACGAGCAGCTGTGACCAGTGTGCGTTTTGTCCACCCGTCATCCACGAGTTTCTGCAGTGATTCTGAAGGTTTCAAGTGTATTGTGCGTGGTAGAAATACGGAATCAAACTGCTTCGTGGTGGGTAACAATTCAGCGACAATCACTGATTGGTTCCTTTCAGCGACGCGCCACTGCCACGGCTGAATCGCAAGTGTACTGTGTTCGCCTATTGTATTCATAAGACTGCCGCAATGTCTCAATTTCGCAACGCAACCCGAAGGCATTATGCGCCAGCATTTCTCGCGTTTGAATTTCCCCGCTGGGAAAATTCTTCTGCAAGATGAAGGGATTATGACGTCCCCGCAAACACGGACTGAACCCCGCTTCTTTCGAGATGTGTGCGCTCCTTTCTCAAACCCACGCATAAAGGGCATTCCGGCGTTAAATGCCAGAAGGATTACGTCTACTATTCTCACGGGCTCCCCCACGCAAAGTCGTGGACCGGGCGGCGCCTTGTCGTCTACAGACCGTGTGACAGAGTACAATAATCGGCGCACAATAATCGGCCGCGGGGGTGGCCACCGAAGAGAATACACGCGGACTGAGAAGAAAAGATATGCCGCTTGGAGTGGCAGACTGGTTTTGGTGCCCCGGTAGGGCGGAGTCGGGTCCTACAAAAAGGGGACTACGAGACGAGCTTGAGGGTCCGAGATACAATGTGAAGAGTCGGAGAGAGACGGAGCGTTGAGATTGAGATGGTAGAAAGACGGAATCGAAAAGGAAGATAGCGGTGCGAAGAGATAGCAACGAGAATCGATGAGAATATGACTGAGGCAGAGATGATATGACGAGATGACAAACGAGGAAGTGAGTGATTGCGGGACGTTATGAAAGAAGATTAAGATGGAAATCACCGAGAGAGACAACGAGGACGACGAAGACGATCAAGACTTACAAGGCGGACCATTCGTGAGACGAACTTTATGCACCCTATTTAGATTAGCTTTGCGGAAAGGGAGGTGGCCTATTGAGACATTGCGCGGTTTTATTCATTAATAACTTTACCAGTTGTGTCGTGATGCGTCTGCTTTGTATCGTCGCACCATTTTATTGACAAAGGTATTTCATTTATGTGCCTGCCCTGTGTATAAGGTCGCGAGTGTATAAATCATGTGTTATAAAATTTTGTGTAATGATTGATGTACGCGGTATACGATGTTTTAAGTTAATAATAAATTAAATGAATCAGTAAACAGGAACAGGTCTTAGCGTCTCTTACTTCCCGGCCTCAGCACGAATCCCTGTATGTGACAAGTGTTTGAGACACGTATCCAAGAGGGAACCGGATGAAAAGGGGTTGAGTGGTCTTCCCTCTCTTTGGTAATCGGCGGCCTAGCGGGGGACGTCTCATATCTTACGCTAATCGCACCCTTACTAAAGCGGAAAAGAACTAATAAGACAGCGAGAAAGAATGCCTTGCCATTGTTTGAGCAAGCACGAAATTCCGACCTTACATATATAGCCGCCCATTTGACGTCGTGACTAATCATCAAGCATTGTGTTGGTTGTCGTCATTAAGAGACCCATCTGGTCACCTAGCTCGCTGGGCACTACGCCTCCAAGATTACGACATTCGTGTAATTCATCGGTCGGTCGGCCACAAGCATTAGGACGCCGACGTTCTTTCTCGCTCGCCACTTCCCCACGATTATGTTACAGCGTCTGTTTCCCGCTACGAATGTTGTTCACTTGAACATGTCGACAAGTCCTCTGAGCAACACCAGGATCCATGGATGGCGTCTCTCTTAGAGTACCTGTCGTATATCAGTGTCGTACGCAAGATTAAAAGACGATCTCTCGCGCTGAAAAAAGGCCCGTATTCTAAGGTGCCATCAGAGGCCTGCGCTCAGCTGGTCGTTCCTCAAGCACAGGTATGAGCCGCCATTGCCACTCAACTCGGCATGCGCGGGCGTCCATATGAGAGCAACGTCTTGCGTGGGAGGATGCTTCTTTAAAAGTTGAAAGGGCAGCTGATGAGATGCGACCTGCACTGAAGTTAGGCATGGCAGTTTTGGAGTCGCTCATAATCATAGTGATATGGGTATGGGTAGTACTAAAGTGATGGCAGCCTCTTCTGCCTCCTACGAAGAGTTGACAATGATGGATCCCGTTGTGAGCACCTTGCCTTTATAATTGGCAGCAGAGAGGGCATAGGGTGAGGAGGATGGGCATTCTGCCACATCGACATAGAGCATGTCATTGGCTCCATGCAATTTTTCTGAAGAGCTTTTGCTCTTTGGATTCGACTCTTAGTATGATATGTTGGATGCATGTTTCTAGGAAGAAGTGGTATGGGTATTCGTTTGTGTATGTGATGGGGAATGTTGTATTTAGCATTGGCGAGTGAGGTGAAGTTAATTGGGGTAGATGATAAAAGGTGATGACCTGCGCTAGTAGGTGGCGAGCCTCTCGTATTGAGCTGGCAAATGGCCTTCACGAATTTCACATAGGGTATTTATGACTCCGGTCTGGTGAGGAATGTTCTGAACCTGATGTTAACGTAGCTGTGTGGTCTGTGAGGAATCTTCTGAAGTAAGAGTACAATTTGGGGCCACAATGAATGCGGTTGAGGTCACCATATATAGCAGAATAGCTACGCTAATGAATGCTTCATGCATGTCCAGACCAAGGATCGCCTGAGTATCCTCGCTCTGATTAGGAGTTCTTATGTCGTGTTGAAGGCGAAGCATCGCATCTTCCTCCGAAAGTGAGGCCCTAATGCCAATCATTTCTGGTGGCAGTAGTCCATTATCCTCCACGTGTTTCTGGAGGAGTGCAAGCACAACATGTCCATAGTCTTTCCGAGACACGATGTTAAAGAAATGGGCCTAATATGTTCTAATAATGGAGCTTTGTTCGGTTTAGGTATAAATTTGACTCTGGCACCTTTCTACGAAAGTAGAAGGGTGTCCGTGTAAGAACAGTCGTTAAACAACTCAGTCAAAGCTTTAATGGAAATAGGGTCAAGATTTCTTTGATTGATATGTGGGGTTTAACGTCCCAAAACCACTATATGATAATGAGAGACGCCGTAGTTGAGGGCTCCAGAAATTTAGATCACCTGGGGTTCTTTAACGTGCACCCAAATCTGAGCACACCAAGATTTCTAAGTTATTTGTTGTTAACGCTGTCGGGGCCTGAAGCAAGAGTAGTACGCAGTGTTTCGAGGGCGTCCTTAACTTCCGCCTCCGTTATCAGTGCATCTATTGACTCACTAGGTTTTCCTGTGTAAGATGGTATAGAATCCTTTCGTAACTGAGGTAAATGCAAAGTGCGGAGGTTATCGAAGAGCTGTCCTAAGAGGTCACTGTGCTCGTGTAACAGTTTAGTGATAACGTGGTGGTGTCACGCGCGAGAAGTACTGGGGTTTAGCAGATGTCTAAAAAGTTGCCACGTTCGCTTATTACTGATGTGGTCATGCAATCCTTCAGAAAGCTGACCCCATTGCTGTGCTGCCAATTGAGTCGCGTATCGCTCTATTTGTTGGTCTAGCTTCTCTATCCTAATGCGGAGTTTCCTGTTGTGGCGCTGGTATTTCCACCATCGCAGAAATGACTGTTTTGCTTCCCACATATTGAGAAGCTTGGAGTCGAGAGTAGTTATCGGTGTGTCAGGGGGGCAGTGCTTTCGTGTGAATTTCAACATATTTTTGAAGCTGTTGAGTCCACTCAGTAAGTTTTGCAATACGTGAGGGAGTGGTGCCGTTGCGGGTGTCTCTAAATTTGTTCCATTCTTTGAGCATCAGTGGTTTGGGTGCAATGGGTCTGTGTTTTAGTTGTAAAGTAATGCTAATAATGTAATGATCACTGCCAAGATTAGTTTGGGTGTTAGTCCAAACCATTGTGGGAGCATTGTGAGTGAGGGTAAGATCGGGGGATGTATCTTTGTTCACACTGTTCCTTAACAAATGGGCTCCTCCGGGTCGTTGTGCAGTGTAGAACAATGCACCTGAATATGGGACCAGAGGTCTGTACCTTTCGCTGTAGATGCGGTGTAACCCCACGCTGGGTTGAAGGCGTTGAAATCACCCACTATGAGGAGGATGTGTTTGCCTGCCGAGGATGTAGCTCGGGCGAATAGACAATCGAAGCGGTGGCTTTTCTCTTGTGGTCTACTATATACGCTAAGAATGTATAGGTATGGCGAGTTTAAGTTTATCGGGTAGTATTTGGAGAAAATCGTGCTCAATGTCAATGTCAGCAAATTTTGAATAGGTAACTGTAAGGTGCTTCCGAGTTAAGACAGCAGTGTTTTGTTTGGTGTCAGCCAGGATTTGGTGCGTTCTATAACCTGGTAGCTGCACTACACCATTTGTTTCTTGTAACGCAATGACTGGGGGAGGGGTAGTTTGTGATTTGATGTACTGCAGGAGGTTTGCTTTTTTTCAGCGATACCCAATGTAGTTCCATTGACATACGTAAAGTTCAGTGCGGTTACGGGGAGCCATTTTCGCTAGGCTGAATTTGCTTAGGTTGGGCAAGCTCTGGATGGTTAGCGTGGACCTAAAGCAACCACCATGAATTGGCCAGTGGAACAGACTTTCCCGCATGGATCAGAAAAAGTGCTACCCGAAGGGCCTCGAACCTGCCAATGGATGACGTTCGTGCTTCTCAACGTCCGTCCATGCTTCCATCTGTACATCCGTTCGTCTCTTTGTCTGTGCGTCCATGCATCGGTCTGTGCTTTTGTCCATCCGTCCATGAGTCTGTCTGTGTTTCCGTTTGTGCATATATGCGTCTGACTATCCTTGCTTCCGTCTATCCGTGCTTTTGCTTTTGTCCATCCGTGCTTGCATCTGTGCTTCTATCTGTCCTTCCGTCCATGCTTCTCGCCGTCCATCTGTCCGCCCATGCTAGGGTCCATACATCCGTTCGCGCTTCTGTCCGTGGCTCTGTCCGTCCGCCAATCCGCACACATGAACAGGGCGCTTCGCCCCACTCATCCTCCACTCTGTGTGCGTGTTGCGATTTTGTTATTCTGGTTAGTACTTTTAGTTTATATTTTAACCACTAAACTGTTCATTCTATGTAAGCTTCTCGCTTTATTGAGTCGAGATAAGCCCTGTGAGATGCATTCTCAAAACATGGCCATTTTACACGCGGATGTATTCGCAAAACTTCATTGCACAACACAACAGTTACGCAACAATTCACCAAACCAATGCAATGAATATATACGTGTAAGATTATTTTATTTGCGAAAATTTACGGTCGCTAACATTCATTACTCGAAGAACGATATGCGATAATAATATAATAACCGAGCGTGTAGAGGTACAATTTCACGATTTTTCAATAATTTATCGTGGCGCGCAGGCGTCTTGTGTAGCGAAAACTTTTTATTTTCATTGGCATCTTATTGTCACAAAGGAAGCGCCGTTATCCAACCGTGTGCTCTGGCAGCCTGGAACTTGACTTCTAGCTTGAAGGTTGCGGGGTCTTCTCGGTTCCCCTGTGGACGAGTTTGCAAGTAGCGAAAAATCTTGAGGATTATCTGCAGATTTATGTGCGCTCAAAAAGTCTCAAACTTTGCAAACTTGTGGAAATTTTCACTGCGCTTTTATTGTTGTTGATTTCGACGTTTTAGATGAAAATCATTGTAAAAAGGAAATTTAATTTGCTTAGATGTAGGATAAAGCAAGTTTATATGGAAGGCACTGACATTACCATAAAACCAAATCTTGCCTCTGAAGGGTGCTCCACGTGAAGAAAACAATAGGAACCCCATTGAAAATCCTGGGTTGGTGGATGTTGGAATTGTTGGTGGATATGGTGGAAAGAATAGTTGATATGTTGGAAATATTAGTGGATATGGTGGAAACTGCAGTGGGCATACTGGCTGATGACGACAAAATTGGAAAAAAAATGATGGCAAATGGTGGTGGTGGTGGTGGTGGCGAGCCAATAGTGGTTACGGTGGAAAATGCCGGCTCATGGTGGCGAGGGAAAACGTGTTTGGTGGAAGGCTTGGTGAGCAAGGTGGATGACGGGGGCATGGTGGAAGCTTGGTGGATGATGTTGGCATGTTGCAAAGCACAGAACTGTAGGCGAAATCACTTATTTGTAGTGTTTCATTCTTGAATGCGCAGAGATATATGATTACGGTCCAAAGAAACCAACGCTGCTCATTACGCTTTCTAGTACGTTTGCTTTTTTTTATTCCTGTGGTGTCAACAACGCTTCAATTTTGTGGAGCATAGAATATGCGGCCGGGAATATGTTTACATTTCGCGCACGTACTTACATCAGTTCGACATCCGCGATGTCTTTCTTTGTTGTGATGTTTAGAAGACTAGAATTGTCACTGTGAACTTAACAGTAAATGTTTTACATCGGTGCGCAGTTGTCGACCAATAAATGAGCTCCAGTTCGTAATCGCCCCTGTCAATGTAAGAGCAGAACACAGTGGCCCCTCGATATCGCCATGCTAGAAACGCAACTCCGGTAATTCTTGCACACTCTATTGTTTGATCTTTAATTTAAGAAAGTGCGTGCGAATATGCACAAACATTCACTTTCGACATGCGTCGAGATGAGCCCCGGTGAATTTCATTTTTACCCCTCTGTTCTACCACCATGATTTCCACCAAAGGTTAGTCATACCGACCTTGCCCGTACAAGTGATTTCAGCGCTTCTGCTTTCTGAATACACAAATTTTACGAGTAAAAATGACTATACAGGACAGCTGTGGCATCATTTACCCTAAATGAAACCTTTTTTATCGTGGACGGTGTCCGCTCAAGAAGCGACAAACATCGATGCGACGCGCTTGCAGCACTTCCACCAAAGGTACGCCTCTCCTCACCGACAGCCGCCGGTCGCACTCGCAGGCGCTTCGCTGGCTCTTAGGCGAGAATATAGACACGTCAATTCATATGCTTACCGAACCAATATGATAGCATAATGTTTATGGCGCACTGCATTCGTTTTCGTGAAGCCGTTATGTAGTTGTTCCTAACGACAGAGCAACAACGGTGCGCTGGCGCGACTGCGCTCTGCGTTGCGCGAAAACATCAGAATCCATTGTGTGGGCGTATCTATCGAATGAGCATAGAAGCGTCATAAAGCCTGAACTGATATCGCTCTTTGGAAGGAGCGAGAAACGGATAATAAACTTGGCAGTAACCGCCAATAAAGTCTATCTGCTCCTTAGTCCACTGGGTTGTTTTTTTTTCCTTGCCGTTGTAAATTGTAACAAAAACATAGCGCTGTTGCCATTATCGCAGTGGCAATCGTTACAGGCAGCAGTTCTTCGTGTTTATCAAATGTGCAAATTTTAGCAGATGCAGATCCCGTCCCTCCCGAATACCCAACAAAACAGAACTGAAGTTAAACAGTAATTTCCTTACTTCACTACCACTTTACCACCCACATAGCCATCTGTCGGCGTGGGGCTACGGTTTGTGTGCTCAGTTTAGAATTTGGAGGTGGCAAGTTCGATTTCCGCTGTCGCAAGTTTTTTTTTTTTTTTGCAGGTGCTTTCTACAATCATTTTTAATACAATTATTTTTATTATCTTTAGTGGCAGCTTGTCACGGTGGTTCTGACGCCCCTTCGCGCTCCAGCATTGGCAGCTGGAGTACGCCATCCACCATCCGCTCCACCATAGCCACCATACACCATGTGCTACCAACATTTTCACCGCCATAATCCACCAAAATGGTGGATGGTGAAATCAACCATTCCTATGGTGGACGTTTTTTTTTTCAATAGGGAAGAAAAGAAAAACTTCAAAAACACAATCTTTACCGATCACACGGTTGATTTACCCTGAGAGGAGCAATTTTGTGGCATTTTTCCAAGCTTACACTGGAGTTATATGAACAGGCAAAACCTATCTAGCCACCTTCAACCTTTAGCCCTCCTGGCATTTTCATGATGGCATCTATACCAAAAGCTTTATGGTGTACAAGGACTGTATGTTGAGCAGAAATGGCTAGTCATTAGATGAAAAGCATGACTAATGTAGGTCATGTACGTCGTAATATACATTTCCTGATTTTGCTACTCTTCTGGTCATTTGGTTCACATGACATTACAAAACTGGTAGGGTATGATATGACTGCATGGCGAGCATGAGTGGCAGGCCCAAACATGAAAATCATGACATGCGTGCCATGCAAAACATGACTACATGTTACGATCATCATGCGCTCGTGACCATTTTGCTGGCTCCTCATATACCATAATTGGTATTACGTGATGTGAATGGATGTCGAAGGTAAATGACTGGTGGAGACATAATAATCGTGGCTTGCGTGTAATGTAAAAACATAACTACATACCAAGCTCATGATGCGCTCGAGATGTCTCGCGCTTTACATATACCAAATTTGGTTATACGTGACGCCAACGTATGACGATGGTAAATGACACGTTTAAACATGATAATCATGACATGCGCCTCATGTAACAACATGACTACATGCTACGCTCATAATGCACTCACGGTAGTTTCGCTCGCTTCATATATGCGAAATGTGGCTTTAAGTGGCGTGAAGGGGCGACGAAGGTACGTGACACGTAAACTATGAAAGTCATGACTGACGTTTTATGTAAAAAAATCACAGCATATCCAAGGATTCAATGATGATGAGTGTGGCGCTGTGTTCGTCAATCTGTTCATGCTTCCGCCTGTGCGCCCGTTTGTGCGTCCGTGCACTTGTTCACCCGTCCATGTGTATGTCTGTTTGTCCGTCTGCTTGTCTGTCCGTCCACCCGTCCATCCGTCCATCCGACTATCTAGTGAACAATTCTAGTGTTCTTCACTTGAAGTGCTCAATTATTTTTATCATATATTCATCATTAAAGTAACTGTATATTTATCATATACAAGTACCGCCACCCAACCGCCAATCCAAGGACTAAACCACAATTCCACTGTCAGCGCTTTGTTAACACCGAGATGGTGATAACGAAGCCGTGCTACGTTTTTTTTTGTAACATGTGGACATGCGGATATGTGCGCCAGGGTGCATGTGCCATTGTTATGCGGGTATGTGCCACATGACTACATACCACGCTCATGATGTGCTCGTGGCCGTTCTTCTAGCTGCACTTATACCGAATTCGTTATTACCTGACGTCAATGAACGACGAAGGTAAGTGACACATCCAAACTTCATAACGATTCGATATGTGAAGTTCAACGTCCCAAAAGCACCATTTTGATTATTAGAGATGCCTAAGTCGAGGGCTCCAAAAATTTCGACCACCTGGGGCTACTTAACGAGCACCCAAATCTCAGCACACTGGCCTAGAGCATTTTCGCCTCCATAAAAAAATGCGACCCCTGCAGCCGGGAATTGATCCCACGACGTGCGGGTCAGCAGCCGACTACCTAAGCCACTAGACCACCACGGTGACGCATCCACACTTGATAATCATGATATGCGTATCATGTATAACGTGACCACACGCTACGCTCATATCGAGCTCGCGGGCGTTTCGATAGCTTCACATACACCAAACTTGGTATTGCGTAACGTAAGTGAACGACGAATACAAATGCCAGTTCAGGCATGATAATCTTGGCATGAAAGTCATGTACGACACAATTCGCATAGATTGCACGGCTGGGACTGGTATTTTAAACGTCAGTGGCGCCACCATTACGCGGCAATTAGCTACATCCTTGCATCTCACTCAGATACCCGAGTGCGCATAACATTTCAACATTTCTAACAATGTTATAGACGCATAAATGTGTACTACAATAATGCGCCTTGTAACTTTGTGGTGATGGTAAAGAGACATATCAACCTTCCTCATTCATGGTTCGCATATCATCGATTTTCACAATACGTGGGGTCTCCCAATTTTTTAAGAGAGTGATCGAAAATGACTGACTAAGATGGTTCTAATAATATTTGGAATGGATAACTTTACAAATGAACAAAGTTGACGACATTTAGGCAAGTAATCTTTGAAAGTAGTCACAGGCAACAAACTTCAAGAGGCTGCCTCGCCGCAGGGCTCTAATGGCAATGTTTATGGCAAATAGCCAGTGTGTTCAAGGTTGGTTCCGAGTCGGCGCAAGATTTATTGTTTGAATTGTTTATTCTTCCACCCGGAAGCTACCATCATTACGGATGGAAGTTGCCATCATTGCGCACGTCAAGTGCTGACGGAATCCCGTATTTCAAACAATTAGATGCTCATAATTATAGACATCTGCACTGCGGTACTCGTCAAAATCATATTGCAGCTTCTTGACATCACAAATCACAACGTCTTCGAACACGCGGCACAGACAGATATAAATCTGGAAACAGGGTGTTTTAAAGGGTTCTTTGGAGCGGCGGCCGTGAAAAAATATGCGGTCAGTAATGGTAAAAGGTGCGATCTCACAACAGCTATCGCTGTAACATACGATTTTATAGTTTCTCTCACACACACCAATCATTACTGACGCTCGTTATCAGCCACAAACGGAAGTACAATTGGACGATATAAGATTACGCTTACAGCACAATGGCATTACAAAAGGGAATACGGCATGGGTAAGTGGAGCGTGAAAGTGACAATACAGTACAATTAGTGTCATGTAACTTTAGCGTAAACTATTTCGAAATCTTACATAAAGCTTGAAGTTTTTATGCGTTAGAGGGGCCGTTGACTGTTGGCAACTCTCTCCCTGAATCACTGCCTATAATGTTAGACAAGACGACTCATCGCACTTTCCGATTAGTGCGAATCCATTCATCGCAAATTGGTGGCGCTGGCTTGAGGTGCCGCACCATCAATGCTTCATGCGAAGTGGTGCTGTTGCGGCTGAAGCTACGACGACAACGCCCAACGCTCATCAACCTGGGATCCCCCCTAACAGCGGCGGTGAGTAGAATCTCGTTGGTTGAATGCATTTGCTTCAAGAGCTCAACAAACACTCCACGCGGTTATGTACTCTCGGCCTCCCTGCACATGCCAGGCATTGTACTTTACCAACACATTGCAGGTACATCTTGAGGGCTAATACGTCCTAATGTATTGTGTGCAATCATATTCTAGGTGACCAACTTCACTAATTGACAATGCGCTTTCAAATAGTCAATATCAGTTGCGCTTTGCTGAGCCGTGTTGTGAATATTGAATCATAACACAACGCCGTTTTCTTCTTCTGCCTCGCGCTGTGCTCAATGTACCTAGAAAATTGCATATGCAACATTGTTTAGCGAAGACTACTTAGGAGGTACAGAGGCTCTACGAGTTTGATATATTTGGGCTGCTAAGCTGATATGCATATTTTATATCTCTGTAATAAAGGTCATCACCTCCACGAGCGCCACCTTCGTGATAGAGTGTCCATGAAGCGTGGTCTCCGCTCGCTTATCAGAACTGTATTCGGGAGATGACTAAGGTAACTGTGCAGGTTGCCACGGCCCGCGTTTACAAAATGAGCGCAGTGGTGATACACGACACAAGAAGAATTGCATCAGTTGTTTGCACTTGTCCTGTGTACACTTGTGCGCGCGTTCCAAGCGTCTTTCTTCCTGTTTGAACAGCACGCTTCAACTGTTGTGCTGTGACAGTTGTTAGCCGGCGCTCATTCTGTGTTTGCTGATATCGTGCGTGATTTCTGATTGAGGCGAGCGCTGCAAGCTTCAAGCTGCTTACCGTCCCTAACGTGACTTTGCAATGTGTTGCTGTAACTAAAACAATGCACAATAAACTCTTAACTACATTTGTAAAGACATGATTTACTTGGGAGGTTTACCGATTCTTATAAAGGGAATCAGCAGCGTTTTTTTTCTATTCGTTCCTATTTGACTACCTGTTTTGCCCTTGTCTTTCTCTTTTATTTTTCACTTGCTTCCTCCTCTATTCTATTTTTAGCCATGGTAGTTTACAACAGTACGGTCCCCTTAAATGCTCGGGTCGACTATCGTTACGGGAACTAATATATTCAAAAGAGAAAATATCCAACGCAGCTGCAGTACAAGCGCGTTATCCTTACCACTTCGTGGTCGCCTTTCAATCTATGCATTCTGGCCAGCTCGTCGTACTGTCTTTTCATGCCATCTTCCCTATGCTATCTTCCCAGATTACAATGTCCCCATGGGATCAGTCCTCGAGGTGAGAGTGGTAAGACATATTCCTGAACGCATGCAGTGTATCGCTTGTCACTGCAGCTGTCGCTGGCCGAAGATAGATAGGAGCAATCTCATATGTCGTGCTAGTGACATTTCATACCACGTGGTGAGGGCCAACATAACGTGACACCAGTTTTTTCCACAAAACTCTTGTCGTGAAACTTAACACTTAGAGAGAAATGACCCCCAAAAAGCACTGCACGTTGCGGTTTCGGTCATTGTGACGACACATTTGGTTAACCTCCAAGGAAAAAAAAAGTGATCTGCAGCGGCGGGGCGGGCGATGCAAGGCCTGGTGAGTGCATGAAGAGCATAGGTTGTCATTACACGGCGTCAGAATATAGCATGGTGTGTAGGTGTATAGCGGGTCATATGAAAGTGTAGGTAAAAAAATTGAAAACCTGCCTGTGTCGCCACGTAAAGTTTTTTGCGGAAGTACGAAAGGTAGCTTTTGTGACTCCCCAACTCCACGATATGAGTATGAGAGATGCCATAGTGGTGGGTTTCTGAAATTTTCACGATCTGTTTTGCGTAACATACACCGGCATCACACAGTGCACGGGCCTCTACCATTTCGCCTACATCGAAGTGTGTCCACCAAGGCCAACATTCAATCCGGGACCTTCGAGTTAGCATCGCAGCACCACCCTCACTGCTAAAGCGAGGCGGAATAGAGGCGAATAAAACGCATCAATGTTTAGAGTAATCCCGTGAAACTTTAAGCGGTTTCGTTGTGATCAATGCGCATTAGGTTTTAGTGCGCAACTCTTTTATGCTTAAAAATAATTTAGTGACGCCTAAGCTCTGACAGGATGGCAGCTAATTGGTATGCATGTCTACGCGTTCTGAATCGGGTCACGTTCTTAGCCACCTGCTTGAAAGAGGTCTGGCATTAAAACATTCAGCTTGTCATTTGTTTTTGCTCCAAATGAAACTCAAATGGCCCAAGAGCACAAAAAATGCACCTATAAGCATTATACTCTGAAAATTAGATAAGCACTGCTTTTTGAATAAACGTGTTTATTACTACATCAGTTTTACAATACGAAATATTATGACTTTCCCTTCAGATCTTCATGCAGCGTATCGCACAATTTATACGTCCTCTACACTGCATACCACTACTGGTTAGGAAAACATGAGCCTGCTTTATGTTGTGGTACCTGAATATCAACCACACGTAACCCTGATTACGACGTTCGTGAAGGCGCCAAGGTAATAATAAATTTAATACCAAAATAAAGTATTAGCCTTTGGTACGCTTTACGAGTGCCCAGAGTCATCTCTTCATACGGAAGAATTGTATGGCGAAGTTGACCGAGCTGCTAGTATTTACTACCATTTTATACTTTAACATGATAGCATTGAATAATAACAAGTACCGTACTCATAAATATGAAGACAACACATTTGTTTTGTGAAATGACTGGCATGAGGTACTGTTCGTGATGATAAACGTCGCAAATCTGGCCACTCCATAATGTGTTGGCTCTGATGCAGATATTCAGGTGAAAATAAACCTGATATTGCCTGAGATGTAGGAAATAAAAACGAAAATATGTGCATTCCTGAGCCTTAAAACTTGCATCTATATACTTGAGAGTTATACATTATTACAAAGAAAACTTCTTTCTTGAAGGCGGCCACTGCCTGCCTGAGTGTATGTATGTGTATGCTTTGGACCCATTTCCCCAACAAAGCAAAAGAGAGGAAAGCTGTGACGTTCTACGTCACGTGAACCAAGGCATCACCTGTCTGTTTTCGTCTGTTTCTCGGACAGAGGCGAAGGAACGGTTGGAGAGATCGTCCTAAACGAAAAAGATGGATTAAAATGGCTCCGAGGCAAAATGGATTGGATTTAAATGTAAGCGTTTTGCGCCATTCAGTATATGGGCATTTTGAGAATATGGCGTCACCGTCGGCCACATGCACTTACGCTGTGGCTCTATTGCCCCTTCGTTGTCGTAGCCACCCCGTCTGTGTGCCCGTGCCCGTTGTCCTAAAGAGACCGAAGCACGGACAGGCAGACAGGCAAAAAAATTGGCAGGTCTCATGTACAGTGGTAATCGATTATATACAAAGCACGAATGAGAATTGTTGATATGTCACTTTAAAATCAGCCCTCTGTTACGAGGTGGATATAAATGATGCTGTACATGACTTCCGTGTCATGAGTATTATATTTGGAAGGGGCTTTTACAATCTTCATCTATCACGTCACGTGGTACCAAATTTAGTATATGTGGAGTGGCGAAACCGCAACGAGCACGCTATGAGCGTGGTATGTTGTCATGTTCTCACATGACATGCGTGTCAGGATTATCTTGTTTGCACCAGTCATATATTTTGTCATCCATTGGCGTCACGTAATACCAAATTTCGTATATTTGTAGCTAGCAATACGGCCGCGAGCGCGTCAAGAAGGGCCCAATATACTCCGCCGTAGCGTTGACGTGCACCCATGCTGGGAACAGCAACGCTACGTTAGCAAAAAATTGCCCGCAGCTTCCCTCGCGGGAACACTGAGGAGGATGCGGAGCATATAATTGGTTAACGGGGTGCTAAAGTGCGACTTACTTGGGTCGATGGCTAAATTGGTTAACGTGGTTGTGAAATGGGGTGTTAAGTTGCGACTTACTTGGGTCGATGGCTAAATTGGTTAACGTGGTTGTAGGAGGGGGTGTTAAATGAGTGAATACGTACACACGTATGCGAAAGGGCGGCGCCGGTCGAAGGGACGTCGATCATTGTGTTTGTGGATTCGTTGGAATTCATTTCACCGCGACCTTGAACGTCGACGCGCCGTACAAACCAACGGACGAGCGGCAACTGAGCGAGCGAGCGCCGACCTTGAGTATATATACAGCGCGACGGCGCATGCGCTGTCAGCTGTCGAATGTTCTCGAAGGAGAAGCGCGCGCGCGGCACAGATGGCGACGGCGCGACGGCGCATGCGCTGTCAGCTGTCGAATGTTCTCGAAGGAGAAGCGCGCGCGGCACAGATGGTGGGCGACGGCGCGACGGCGCATGCGCACGCGTCAGCTGTCGAATGTTCGAGAAGCGGTGCGGACGGCGCGGACGGCGCACTACAATGCGCGAGTATAAGATGCTTCCGCATCTAAAAGTGAGCACTCTATAGTCTGACGCCAGGCATGACTAGCGGCCCGACGGCAACTGGCACGAAATATCACATGATGCATTTCGCGCCAATGCGTTACCCAGACAACGCTGCGTCTTCCTCTTTTTGTGATGGAGAGACGCTGGACACGCTGAAACGCACATGCGTCAAAGCAACGCAGCACGGCGCGCGCATGCGAGAATATGGCAGGACCGCAGCCTTGTGTGGCAACGCCGACGTGACGTGACAAAATTAACGCCGGCGAATACGCGCACGGCGTCATGTCAAAATGTATAGGCGCCTTGACTGTGGCATGTAGCCAAGTTCTCACATGACACGCATCTCATGATTATTATGCTTTCACCAGTCACATAACTTCGTCATCCAATGGAGTCACATAACACCGAATTCGGCATATGTGAAGCTATCGAAACGGCTGCGAGCGCATCATGAGTGTGGCAAGTAGTCATGTTGTTACACTACACGCATGTCTTGATCATGTTTGGATGTGTCATTTACCTATGTGGTCCGTTCGCTTCACGTAATACCAAGGTCCGTACATGTGAAGCTAGCGAAACTGCGTCGAGCGCATCATGAACGTAGGATGTAGTCATGTTGTTACATGACAGGCATTTAATGTTTATCATGTTTGCACCAGTAGCATACCTTCGACCTTCATTCATGTCCCGTAAGACCGAACTTGATATTAGTAAAGCTCGCGAAACGGCTGCCAGCTGATTATAAGCGTAGCATGCAGTCCCTTTGTTACATGACACGCATGTCATGATATTCATGTTACGGTCTGTCGCTTGTGTTCGCCATGCAATAATGTCATACCATGACAGTATTACAATATGCCACGTGAACTAAACCTCCGCAAGAGCTGTGGGAAAAGGAATCGTAAGTTATGACATTCATCACATGATTTTTGTGTTATGACTAGTCAAATACGTTCTTCATACAGTCATGCTATGTCAAAGCAAGTTTGGTATCGATACCATTATTGAAACGGCCAGGAGAGGTAAATGGCCTAGGCGGATAGATAGATAGATAGATAGATAGATAGATAGATAGATAGATAGATAGATAGATAGATAGATAGATAGATAGATAGATAGATAGATAGATAGATAGATAGATAGATACATACATACATACATACTCCTACTGTCACCGAATTTCGCCAAGAAATGCTTTGCATTTGAAACACGCAGACGAATGGACAGACAGACAGACAGACAGACAGACAGACAGACAGACAGACAGACAGACAGACAGACAGACAGACAGACAGACAGACAGATGGAAGGTTCATAGTTTACCTTTCAAGCTCCGCCCTGCTCATCGTCATTCACTCCGTTGTGTTACGAGCGTGCTGCGTCGATTGCCGAGGCAATGAGTGCGTTCGTCACGATCTGGGGTCACGTTTTTCACGGGACGGAGGAGGAGGAGAAACACTTTATTTATCCCAAGAGGGAAAGGTGGGGTGGTGAAGTGCCAGAGGAGCCTATCCAGGGTATGTCTCCGCTACCTTCTCGGCCCAATCCAAGATCTGGTCATGGACCTCGGGCGCCGAGCTGCACATAGCAGCCTCCCACTGCTCCTGACTTATAATGTTTAGAGAATTAGGTGGTGGGTTTCGAGTACACCCCTACACGATACGGTCTAGGTTAGTTCTTTGTTGATAGAAAATGCACATCGGGGAGGGGTACATCTCAGGGTGTATAAAATGGCGAAAAGAAGGGGTAGGAAACGTACACGTCTGTAACTGGAGCCGTAGTATTTCATGGTAGCGCGAAGCTCCATGGTGTAAGGGGTGGTATATATTGTGCAGTAGGCGGAAGTGATTTGTTATATCGTGGAAGATCAAACAACGATCTCTCGCACTGAAAAAAAGGCCGCGTAGTCTAAGGCGCCATCAGAGGCCTGCGCTCGGCCGGTCGTTCCTCGAGCACAGGTATGAGCCGCCTCATTGCCACTCAACCCAGCATCCGTGGGCGTCCATATGAGAGCAACGTCTTGCGTGGGAGAATGTTTTTTTTAATTGAAAGAGCAGTTGATGAGATGCGACCTGGACTGAAGTTAGGCATGGCAGTTTTGGAGTCGCTCATAATCATACTGATATGGGTATGGATAGTACTAAATTGATGGCAGCCTCCTCAGCCTCCTACGAAGAGATGACAGTGATAAATCCCGTTATGAGCACCTTGCCTTTATAATCGGCAGCAGAGAGGGCATAGGGTGAGGAGGATGAGTATTCTGCCGCATCGATATAGAGCACGTCATTGGCTCCATGCAATTTTTCTGAAGAGCTCTTGCTCTTTGGATTCGACTCTTAGTATGATATGTTGGATGCATGTTTTTATGAAGACGCGGTACGGGTATTTGTTTGTGTATGTGATGGGGAATGTTGTATTTAGCATTGGCGAGTGAGGTGAAATTAATTGGGGTAGACAATAAAAGGTGGAGACCTGCGCTAGTTGGTGGCGAGTCTCTCGTATATAGCTGAAAATGGGCTTCACGATGTTCTGAACCTCATGTTAACGTAGCTGTGTGGTCTGTGAGGAATCTTCTGAAGTGAGAGTACAATTTATAGCCACAAGAAATGCGGTTGAGGCCACCATATATAGCAGAATGGGCTACGTTATTAAATGCTCCATGTATGTCCAAACCAAGGATCTCCTGAGTATCCTCGCTCTGATTAGGAGTTATTATGTCGTGTTGAAGACGAAGCATCGCATCTTGCTCCGAAATTGAGGCCCTAATGCCAATCATTTCTTGGGGCAGTAGTCCATTATCCTCCATGTGTTTCTGGAGGACTGCAAGCACAACATGTCCATAGTCTTTCCGAGACACGATGTTAAAGAAATGGGCCTAAGATGTTCTAATAAAGGAGCTTTGTTCGGTTTAGGTATAAATATGACTATGGCACCTTTCTACGAAGGTAGAAGGGTGCCCATGTCAAGACAGTCGTTAAACAACTCAGTCAAAGCTTTAATATAAATAGGGTAAAGATTTCTAAGTAATTTGTTGTTAACGCTGTCTGGGCTTAAAGAAAAAGTGGTAGGCATTGTTGCGAGGGCGTGCTTAACTTTGCCTCCATTATCAGTGCATCTATTGACTCACTAGGTTTTCTTTGTAAGACGGTGTAGAATCCTTTCGTAACTGAGGTGAATGAAAACTGCGGAGGTTATCGAAGAGCTGTCCTAAGAGGTCACTGTGCTCGTGTAGCAGTTTAGTGATAACGTGGCGGTGTCGAGCGCGAGAAGTACTTGGGTTTAGCAGATGTCTAAAAAGTTGCCACGTTCGTTTATTACTGAAGTGGCCATGCATTCCTTCAGAAAGCTGATTCCATTGCTGTGCCGCCAATTGAGTCGCGTATCGCTCTATTTTTTTCGTCTATCTTCTCTATCCCAATGCGGAGTTTCCTGTTTTGGCACTGGTGTTTCCACCATCGCAGAAATGACTCTTTTGCTTCCCACATATGAACAAGCTTGGAGTCGAGAATACTTATCGGGGTGTCAGGGAGCAGTGTTTTCGTGTGAATTTCAACATATTTTTGAAGCTGTTGAGTCCACTCAGTTAGTTCTGCAATACGTGAGGGAGCGGTGCCGTTGCGGGTGTCTCTAAATTTGTCCCATTCTGTGAGCATCAGTGCTTTGGGTGCAATGGGTCTGCGTTTTAGTTGTAAAGTAATGCTAATAATGTAATGATCACTGCCAAGGTTAGTTTGGGTGCTAGTCCAAACCGTTGTGGGAGCATAGTGAGTGAGGGTAAGATCGGAGGATGTATCTTTGTTCACACTGTTTCTTAAACAAATAGGCTCTTCCGGGCCATGGTGCAGTGTAAAACAATGCGCCTGAATATGGGACCAGAGGGCTGTACCTTTCGGTGTAGATGCGGTGTAACCCCACGCTGGGTTGAAGGCGTTGAAATCCCCCACTATGAGGAGGATGTGTTTGCCTGCCGAGGATGTAGCTCGGGCGAATAAAGAATCGAAGCGGTGGCTTTTCTCTAGTGGTCTACTATATACGCAAAGAATGTATAGGAATGGCGAGTTAAGTTTATCGGGTAGTATTTGGAGAAAGTCGTGCTCAATGTCGATGTCAGCAAATTTTGAATAGGTAACTGTAAGTTCCTTCCGAGTTAAGACAGCAGTGTTTTGTTTGGTGTCAGCCAGGATTTGATGCGTTCTATAACCTGGTAGCTGCAATACATTATTTGTTTCTTGTAACGCAATAATTGGGGGGAGGGGTAGTTTGTGATTTGATCTACTGCAGGAGGTTTGCCTTTTTTCAGCGATACCCAATGTAGTTCCACTGCCATACGTAAAGTTCAGTGCGGTTACGAGGAGCCATTTTCGCTAGGCTGATTTTGCTTAGGTTGGGCAAGCTCTGGATGGTTAGCGTGGACCTAAAGCAACCACCATGAATTAGCCAGTGGAACAAACTTTCCCCGCATGGAGCAGAAAAAGTGCTACCCGAAGGGCCTCGAACCTGCCAATGGATGACGTTCTTGCTTGTCAGCGTCCGTCCATGCTTCCATCTGTACATCCGTTCGTCTCTTTGTCGGCGTCCGTGCATCGGTCTGTGCTTTTGTCCATCCGTGTATGAGTCTGTCTGTGTTTCTGTTGGTCCATATGCGCGTCTGACTATGCTTGCTTCCGTCTATCCGTGCTTTTTTTTGTTCATCCGTGCTTGCATCTGTGCTTCCATCTGTCCTTCCGTCCATGCTTCTCTCCGTCCATCTGTCCGCCCATGCTAAAGTCCATACATCCGTTCGCGCTTCCGTCCATGGCTCTGTCCGTCCGTCAATCCGCATGCATGAACGGGCGCTTCGCCCCACTCATCCTCCACTCTGTGCAGATGTTGTGCTTTTGGTATTTTGATTAGTATTTTTAGTTTATATTTTAACCACTAAACTGTTCATTTTTTGTAAGCTTCTCGCTTTATTCAGTCGAGATAAGCCCTGTGAGATGCATTCTCAAAACATGGCCATTTGACACGCGGATGTGTTCGCGAAACTTCATCGCACAATACAACAGTTACACACCAAATTCACCTAACCAATGCAATGAATATATAAGTGTAAGATTCATTTTATTTGCGAAAATTTACGTCCCTAAGACTCATTACTTGAAGAACGGTATGCGATATTAACATAATAACCGAGCGTGTAGAGGCACAATACCACGATTTTTCAATCATTTATCGTGGCTCGCAGGTGTCTTGTGTAGCGAAAAACTTTTGATTTTCATTAGCATCTTATTCATACAAAGAAAGCGCCGTTATCCAACCGTGTGCTCTGGCAGCCTGGAAATTGACTTCTAGCTTGAAGGTTACGGGGTCTTCTCGGTTCCCCTGTGGACGAGTTTGCAAGTCGCGAAAATCTTGAGGATTATCTGCATAGATTTATATGCGCTCAATAAGTCTCTAACTTTGCAAACTTGTGGAAATTTTCACAGCACTCTTATTGTTGTTGGTGTCGACGTTTTGGATGAAAATCATCGTAAAAAAGGAAATTTATTTGCTTAGATGTAGGACAAAGTAAGGTTATATGGAAGGCACTGACATTACCATACACCCGAATCTTGCTTCTGAAGGGTGCTCCACATGAAGAAAACAATAGGAATCCTATTAAAAATCCTGGGTTGTTGGAGGCTGGAATTGTTAGTGGATATGGTGGAAATAATAGTGGATATGTTGGAAATATTAGTGGATATGGTGGAAACTGCAGTGGGCATAATGGCTGAAGACGACAAAATTGGAAAAAATGATGGCAGATGGTGGTGGTGGTGGCGAGCCAATAGTGGTGACGGTGGAAAATGCCGGCTCATGGTGGCGAGGGAAAACGTGTTTGGTGGAAGGCTTGGTGAGCAAGGTGGATGACGGGGGCATGGTGGAAGCTTGGTGGATGATGGTGGCATGATGAAAAGCACAGAACAGTATGCAAAATCACTTATTTGTAGTGTTTCATTCTTGAATGCGCAGAGATATATAATTACAGTCAAAAGAAACCAACGCTGCTCATTACACTTTCTAGTACGTTTGTTTTTTATTACTGTGGTGTTAAAAACGCTTCAATTTTTGTGGAGCATAGAATATGCGGCCAGGAATATGTTCACATTTCGCGCACGTACCTACATCAGTTCGACATCCGCGATGTGTTTCTTTGTTGTGATGTTTAGAAGACTTGAATCGTCACTGTGAACTTGACAGTAAATGTTTTACAAAGACGCGCAGCTGTCGACCAATAAATGAGCTCCAGTTCGCAATCGCCCCAATCAATGTTGAAGCAGAACACAGTGGTATCTCGATGTCGCCACGCTAGAATCGCAACTCTGGTAATTCTTGCACACTCTATTGTTTGGGCCGTATCTTCAATTTAACAAAGTGCGTGTGCATATGCACAAACTTTGGACATGCGTCAAGATCAGCCCCAGCGAAGTAGATTTTTACCCCTCTGTTCTACCACCATGATTTTCACCAAAAGTTAGTCATACCGACCGAGCCCATACAAGTGATTTCAGCGCTTCTGGCTTTCAGAATACACAATTTTGACGAGTAAAAATTACAATACAGCACAGCTGTGGCATCATTTGCCCTAAATGAAGCCTGTTTTATTGTAGACGGTGTCCGCTCAAGAAGCGACAAACATCGATGCGACGCGCTTGCAGCACTTCCACGAAAAGTACGTTTCTCCTCACCAACAGCCACCGGTCACACTCGCCGGCACTTCACTGGCTCTTATGCGAGAACATGGACACGTGAATTGGTATGCTTATTGAACTAATATGATATAATAATAATTCTGGCGCACTGCATTCGTTTTCGCGAAGCCGTTATGTAGTTGTTCCTAACAACAAAGCAACAGCGGTGCGCTGGCGCGACTGCGCTCTGCGTTGCGCGAAAAACATCAGAATTGATTGTGTGGGCATATCTATCGAATGAGCGTAGAAGCGTTATGAAGCCTGAACTGATATCGCTCCTTGGAAAGAGCGAAAAAACGTATAATAAACTTGGCAGTAACCGCCGATAAACTCTACCTGCTCCTTAGTCCACTGTGTTGTTTTTTTTTTCCTTGCCGTTGTAAATTGTAACAAAAACATAGCGCTGTTGCCATTATCGCAGTCGCAATCGTTACAGGCAGCAGTTCTTCGTGTTTATCAAATGTGCAAATTTTAGCAGACGCAGATCCCGTCCCTCCCGAATAAACAACAAACAGAACTGAAGTTAAACAGTGATTTCCTTACTTGACTGCCGCTTTAACACCCACATAGCCATCTGTCGGCGTGGGGGCTATGGTTTGTGTGCTCAGTTCAGAGTTCGGAGGTGGCAGGTTCGATTCCCGCTGTTGAAGGTTTTTTTTTGCAGGTGCTTTCTACATCGTTTTTAATACAAATATTTTTATTATCTTTAGTGGCAGCTTGTCACGGTGGTTCTGACGATCCTTCGCGCTCCAGCATTGCCAGCTGGAGTACGCCATCCACCATCCGCTCCACCATAGCCACCATTCACCATGTGCCACCAACATTTCCACCGCCATCATCCACCAAAATGGTGCATGGTGAAATCAACCATTCCTATGGTGGGACGTTTTTTTCAATAGGGAACAAAAGAAAAACTTCAAAAACACAATCTTTACCGATCACACTGTTGATTTACCCTGACGGGAGCCATTTTGGGGCCTTTTCTAAGCTTACACTGGAGTTATAAGAACAGGCAAAACCTATCTAGCCGCCTTCAACCTTTAGCCCTCCTGGCATTTTCATTGATGGGATCTATACTAAATGTTTATGGCATACAAGGACTGTATGAGGAGCATAAATGACTTGTCATAACATGAAAACCATGACATATGTATGTCATGTACGTCGTAATATACATTTCCTGATTTTGTTACTCTTCTGGTCATTTCGTTCACATGACATCAAAAAACTGGTAGGGTATGATGTGACTGCATGGCAAGCATGAGTGGCAGGACCTAACATGAAAATCATGACATGCGTGCCATGCAAAACATGACTACATGTTACGACCTTCGTGCGCTCGTGACTATTTCGCTAGCTCCTCATATACCAGATTTGGTATTACGTGACGTGAATGGATGTCGAAGGTAAATGACTGGTGGAGACATGATAATCATGGCTTGCGTAATATGTAAGAACATAACTACATACCAAGCTCATGATGCGATCGAGATGTCTCGCGCTTTACATATACTAAATTTGGTTATACGTGACGCCAACGGATGGCGTCGTCAAATTACTCGTTAAACATGATAATCATGACATGCGTGTCATGCAACAACATGATTACTTGCTACGCTGATGATGCACTCATGGTAGTTTCGCTCGCTTCATATATACAAAATGTGGCTTTACGTGGCGTGAAGGGACGACGAAGGTACGTGACACATTTAACTATGATAGTCATGACTGGCGTTTCATGTAAAAAAAATCACAGCATATCCAAGGAATCAATGATGAAGAGTGTGGCGCTGTGTTTGTCAATCTGTCCATGCTTCCGCCTGTGCGCCCGTTTGTGCGTCCGTACGCTTGTTCACCCGTCCGTGTGTTTGTCTGTTTGTCCGTCTGCATGTCTGTCCACCCACCCATCCATTCGTCCATCCGTCTATCTTGTGAACAATTCAAGTGTTCTTCACTTGAAGTGCTCGCTTATTTTTATCATATGTTCATCATTAAAGTAACTGTATATTCATCATATACAAGTACCGCCCACCCAGCGGGCAATCCAAGGACTAAACCACATTTCTGCTGTCAGCGCTTTGTTAACACCAAGATGGTGATAACGAAGCCATGCTACGTTTTTCGTAACATGTGGATATGCGGATATGTGCGCCAGGGTGCATGTGCCATTGGTATGCGGGTATGTGCCACATGACTACATACTACGCTCATGATGGGCTCGTGGCCGTTTTTCTAGCTGCACATATACCGAATTCGTTATTACGTGACGTCAATGAACGACTAAAGTAAGTGACACATGCAAACTTCATAACGATTTGACATGTAAAGTTCAACGTTCCAGCCCCGCCGCGGTGGTCTAGTGGCTAAGGTACTCGGCTGCTGACCCGCAGGTCGCGGGTTCGAATCCCGGCTGCGGCGGCTGCATTTCCGATGGAGGCGGAAATGTTGTAGGCCCGTGTGCTCAGATTTCGGTGCACGTTAAAGAACCCCAGGTGGTCTAAATTTCCGGAGCCCTCCACTACGGCGTCTCTCATAATCATATCGTGGTTTTGGGACGTTAAACCCCACAAATCAATCTGTTCAACGTCCCAAAAGTACTATTTTGATTATTAGAGATGCCTAAGTCAAGGGCTCCGAAAATTTCGACCACCTGGGGCTACTTAACGGGCACCCAAATCTCAGCACTCTCGCCTATAGCATTTTTGCCTCCATCGAAAATGCAACCCCTGCAGCCGGGAATTGATCCCACGATGTGCGGGTCAGCAGCCGAGTACCTAAGCCACTAGACCACCACGGCGACGCATCCACACCTGATAATCATGATATGCGTATCATGTATAACGTGACCACACGCTACGCTCATATCGAGCTCGCGGGCGTTTCCCTAGCTTCACATACACCAAACTTGGTATTGCGTAACGTATGTGGACGACGAAGACAAATGCCAGTTTAGGCATGATAATCATGACATGAAAGTCTTATACGACACACTTCACATTGATTCCACTGCTGCGACTGGTGTTGCATTGTCAGTGGTGCCGCCATTACGCGGCGATTAGCTACATACTTGCATCTCATTCAGATACCCGAGTGCGCATAGCATTTCTACCAATGTTATAGACGCATAGATGTGTACTACATTAACGCGCCTCATAACTTTGTGGTGATAGTAAAGCGACATATCCAGCTTCCTCATTCATGGTTCGCATATCATAGATTCTCACGGTACGTGGGGTCTCCCAATTTTTTAAGAGAGTGATCGAAAATGTCTAACTAGGCTGGTTCTAATAACATTTGGAATGGATAATTTTATAGATGAACAAAGTTGACGACAATTAGGCAAGTGATCTTTGAAAGTAGTCACTGGCAACAAATTTCAAGAGGCTGCCTAGCCGGAGGGCTCTGATGGCAATGTTTATGACAAATGGCCAATGTGTCCAAGGTTAGTTTCGAGTCGGAACTAACCTGTTTTCCTGTGTGTTTCCTGTGTGAACCTGTTTTCCTGCTTTCCTGTGTGTGGGCGTTATTCAGTACAGAGGTATTCAGATGATCACATATGGCATAGCGTTAGGAAGGACCACTTGAATGTTCTTCCGTTTTTTCATTTCCTTTTCTGTTTTTACGAGCAGTCTTGCCAATACTGCACCTGCATAGGTGACTCCAGCTGGATAAACGTCATTTCAGGTCACGTATGACGGCTTTGCGAAGCATTGAAAAGAGAATCGAGACTTCGAATTCAAACATGTCGTCTTGTTCGTGCCTGTAAGGACAATGCTCAATCCACAAAAAAAGAAAAAAAGCAGGGGAGTTCTGATCAATACGCATGTACTTTCCGCCAAAGGAGGAAATACAATATGTGCTGACAGTGTGACATGGCTCTCGTATTGGCTAGAATACATTGAAACTCAAGCACGCATAGTGGCAACAACAAAGCGTAGTCACATTGTTGATTGGATCGAACTTTAGATGTGCACTCAGAGCGAGAACGTGACGCCCTAAATAAAGCTTTTGGACTGCGTGTTGAAAGCTGTCTCGGTAAAGCGCTGCCAAGTGGATCTTTCTCACTAAAAAAAGAAATATGGGAAAAGCTTTTCGCTTCCACCATCGACAACTCAAGAGACGTTGTGAAAAACTTTCTGGAAAATTCGCCTTTGGATGCTGGGAGGAAAACTTGTGATACTCTCAACTGCTAGAAAACAAACAGGGGCTCTATGGTATAAGGCTTTTATGGAAAAAGTCGAAAGCATTTCAACACCAGACTTCAACTCGGCTGCTGACCCGCAGATCGCTGGACCAAATCCCAGCTGCGGCAGCTGCATTTCCGATGGAGGTGGGAATGTTGTATGCCCGTGTGCTCCAATTTGGGTGCACGTTAAAGAACCCCAGGTGGTCGAAATTTCCGGAGGCCTCCACTACGGCCTCTTTCATAATCATACGGTGGTTTTGGGACGTTAAACTCCACATATCAATCATTATTTCGTTCTGGTGCACAATCTCTTCGTGTTACAGCTAACGAGCTTTCAAAACGAGGCTCACCTCTTCCGTCGAAGACCATGATCATGAGTTTCTTCAACGTGCTTGTTCAAGAACTAGGTTGTAGAAGGTCGCCACACACAAGTTCACTTTTACAGCAGCTTTCCGTCGTAGTTCAGTGGTGTCCACGGCAGATTTTCACACAACCATGTTCACGAGTTCTTCCGAGCGGAGCTCACGAGGCAGGTCCACCACTGCTTCATCTTGAACTTGGTACTTCGAAAAATGATCTTGTTCGCGGAGGTCTCGACAACGAAGAACGTCACCCACATGTTGCATTCGATGGCGGGCTGCACCAAAATAATGTAGTGTTCCTACCTAAAAGAACTGAACAGCATTATAGCCTCAGCATGAAACCGGCGTCCATCTTAATCTTGTCTTGTCTTGTCACCTAGAATATCTTGGCTCATAACCACAAGAGGGATTAGCCACACTGTACATTATAACAAAACTTTTTATACAACGCTTTCTAAAAACGAGCGAAATTAAATAAGAACAATAATAATTCTGTTTTGACAAAAACGTGAAAAAGTGTAGAAGAAATTGATAACCCAGAATATATAAAACAAATTAGCAAGAATGAAGAAGGGGGACAAAGAATTGGATATATCTGGCAGTACCATTAGCAGCGTATCCTTCCGGTTGCCTGAATGAATTTATGTGGCGCTGACAGAATAGCACTGCAGCCCGCAATCAACTGACTGGCTCCAAACGATAAAAGGGTGGATGTATTAACTGGCAATCTGAGCATACCAATCGGTCTCTCATGAATTATTCGGTGCAGTGAGGTGAAGCGGTGGTACGTGAGAAGAAAGTGATCTATTGTTTCCGGTTCATTGCAAACTGCACATAGGTTAGTTAATGAAGATCCTCATTTGTGAAGAAAAAAATTAACCAAAGAACTCTAAGGCGAAAGCTTGTGAGGGTCAGCACACACTGACGAGAAAGGTATTTTGTGGTGTTCTATGTGAATTGCAAGTGCCGAAATTCTTCAGAATGTAGGAGCGATGTTTCGTTGATTTTTAAGATTAACAGGCGTTCGAATCGTTCAGCAGTAATAAAAAATGCGGAACTACTAGTACCACCTGTAAATTTAAAGATACCAAAGCGAGCGAGTCATAAATTTTATTTAGTGCAATTTCAGCATGTCGGGGGACCCAAATAAACCGAACTTCTGATATGCGATGTGGTGCGAGACACCAAAATATTCTGAAAAGAGGAGACTGCTTTGCGTACGTTAGATGCGTACAAACAGACAAAGCATCCAATATTATATTAGCTTTTCATTTCTGAGAACTTAGTTTTTGAAAAGCCAATCTAATAGCCAGGAATTCTGCGATATAAATTGGTGTGAAGTCAGGCAATCGGAGCGGGAAAGACAAATTAGGCTGATGACAAAAAATACCTACTCCAGCCTTCTGAAGATTTTTCGTTGCATCCGTCAAAGTTACTGCGTAATTCGGAAAATGACTGAGATGGTCTTGAAGAAGGCCCTCCAGAACATGCTTTGCAAGTAACTTGGCATTTTTTCAGAAAAATGTCATCGAAAATTAAGTCAGCTGGCACCGAGCATACGGTTTGGCGAATTAAATGCTGGAGGGAAACGTGAAGATATGATAACAGAAACTCGACGAAAACGACTTGGGGTATTTGATAATGACATTAAGGGCGCTTAAAGAAGGAAACTGGATATCTGATGAAAACTGTCCGTGAAAATGAGAGGAGTGCATCGTAGAGTTTTAAAAATGTTCACACGGTAAGCTGTCGAACTCTATCATTAGGTAGAATAATTCGAGCTTCCAAATAAAGCAAGCTATTCGCGACACACCTAGGTAGCCCAAAAAAACAGCCGCAGAGCCTGCCTTTCTGGCAATGTGAGAATTCTCAATTTGTACTCAGCACTCCCGGAAAGCAGAACACAACCAAACTCCAGAATTGGGTGTACGTAAAGTTTTTATATCATAGGTAACGTATCCTATGCATTCCTGAATTCTCATAGCAAAACCAGCGTAGCGATAGGGTGCTTTCTGCTTTACGGGTGGTTGATTCTATTTGTTGCTGCGAACTTAAATTGTCTATGTAAACAATGCCAAGGCATTTTAGTGACGTTACTAGTGGAATTGTATCATTTGAATAATGCAGT
Organism: Rhipicephalus annulatus; assembly: GCA_013436015.1. Taxonomy (NCBI): domain Eukaryota; kingdom Metazoa; phylum Arthropoda; class Arachnida; order Ixodida; family Ixodidae; genus Rhipicephalus; species Rhipicephalus annulatus. The sequence goes on along the minus strand of WOVY01002320.1, from coordinate 16,481 downwards.
GAAAGAAATACAGAAACGAATATAGGGAATACAAGCAGTGCACTTTTGCTAACAGTAAGCGAAAAAGACAGCCCGCGAAGCCAAACCTCAAGCTAACTCAAATACGACTGTAAGATTTATACAAACTAGTGAAATCTCGGGATAAGCAGAAATCAATCTTAATCTGCTTTATTCCCAACTTCCTCCTTCTTGTTATTGTTCTTGTTGCCCTTCAGTTGTGGCTCATACCTACAGTGGGGGATCGGCCAATAATTGAGTGGTCTTGTAAAGTATTATTCTATTTTAGAGTGAAGGAAGTTACAAAATGAAAACGTTACAACTTTTAGACTGAAAGTTTGATGGTCACTGATCTGTACTTGCTGTAAAGTTTTTGTATTAGTCATAGATCCAAATTTAGATCAGATATAGCTTAAACAAAAAAATTAAAAGGGAGAAGATATGTTTATGTTGACACAGAAGAATAATATTAGTTTGTTAGTCTTTTCGTTTCAATCAGATAATTCCACAGTGCCTCGCACACTTTCGCACTGGCAAACCCAGAAACAGAGGCTCCAAAGGCCAGAATAATGGGCATGAGTCAATTCATTCCAATAGCACTTAAAGTATTTCCTAACTGAGATCTACGAGCTGTAGTTCGTCGTCTACATGTCAAAAAGTGATGATCCATAGTTTCTTGCTCACCACAGAAAGCGCATAATGGAAGTAGGTCCTCCTTCTCTTCTTTCCTGCCCCGACTCTCGAGCTTCTGCTTCTCCTGTCCCAAGGCTCACACCGCTTCAAAAAACATGAAATTTCGCTGTACAGACAAAAAAAATGCAAAAGCTATGTGATAAAAACTGAATGCGTGAAAGGGAGTTTATTTTCCACTAGGCTACGCACCCATGCTTCCACAAAGAAAATACATGTACAGTACACCCAAACCACGTGATTGTGTCCCCTCTGTGCAAAACAAATGCAGAAAGACCATACTTTCTAGTCACACCTACCTGACTCTTGTGGTAGAGCGTTAAACGTCTTCAGCGAGACACGAGCCGTTATGAAGAAGTAAGCGCACATTGAATAAGTTTTTTTAAAAAAAGTTCATGCTAGACTTTGTTCTTTGTAGTTCTACTGAGGCAACTATTAGATGTGTTGACTCACGAGCAGAAGCAAGCATGAATACGCGTCTAGCAGTTGGTGAGACCATTCCTTACTCGGCCGCGAAAAGACTTTAGTGGCAACTCGTTGCAAAAGTGTATACATTTCTCTGTGATGGCTGTGCGCACTGCCTACATTGTCGGACAGCCTGTTGATTTCCTCGTTGGTTCGGAAACTACGCCGATATTCTAGTCTATATAATTATTTTGCGATGGCAACTTCTCAGCTTTCACTGGAGACAATGAAGCTCTAGAAACAGCTCGAGAACGTACGTTGTTTGCTCTTTTGAAACGCCGTGGTACTCAATGCGTTCATGCATATTTTTTGTTTGTGTGTGAATCGCAGTGCGCAGCGACTGGGAATAACCATAATGAGCACAATCTGTGGCGGTATTTTTTTTCGCGTAAAAAACAAAAACGAAGATGGTGCACTCTACATCGAGTGCCACGCAGCTATGCGCGTTCAACGCAATAAAACAAACGAGAACGTGTTCAGAAACATTCTAGGTAAAGAAGGGGACTTGAATTTGCTTGTTCTGAATGACATTTTATTCTTAATACACATTGGTGGGCTGCTTGGTTTCCATCCATGAATTTTTAGTAAGTGCGAAGAGACAAGGACGTAGAAGAGATCTGTCACGCACAGAGCGCTACATTTAATTGATCACCTACTTTCGCACAAACCCATAGTCGGTGAATAAATATAAGCTCCACCCACGAGACCTGATTGCCCTTATTTTCCATGCCTACACGCTACAAAGAAAATAGTTCCCATACAGTGGCCAGAAATTTCACGCATTCAACCATTATCTTAGAATAATTCATTACTATTGAAATAATATGTCCGAAGCTCGATAAATAAACTGCAGAAGGCATGGACTTCCACATCAGCGTAGCAATATGTCTGTTGTTCCAATCACACCCCCAAAATGCGCTCATCTCAGAGTCTACGAAAAAGCAACGTACTACCCTTCTCGAAGGCGATTTTTCAGCGCGGCACCTATGATTGTAATAATTGATTGATATATGGGGTTTAACGTCCCAAAACCACTATATGATTATGAGAGACGCCGTAGTGGAGGGCTCCGGAAATTTAGACCACCTGGGGTTCTTTAACGTGCACCCAAATCTGAGCACACGGGCCTACAACATTTCCGCCTCCATCGGAAATGCAGCCGCCGCAGCCGGGATTCGAACCCGCGCCCTGCGGATCAGCAGCCGAGTACCTTAGCCACTAGACCACCGTGGCGGGGCATATGATTGTAATAAAGAAACAATGCCACATTCAGCGTATTGTTTAAAATTAAGGAATAGTTCTTTTGTGGTTTCACAAAATGAAACAGGGCATTAATCACATTATTTTAGGACATTTGTAATTTTTTACGGAACATTTACTGCCAGGTTTCTTCGTTCTCTTCTTTAGCTATGGGAACTATTTTTCAATGCGGAAATGGAGAAGTGATCTGAGATTAACTTCGTGAATTTTGATTCTCGCGCTGCCGTAAATACCGAATGTGCGTCTCAGGTCGCCGTGCTTGTTATAGTGTTAGAAGTAAACGTCAATGTCGTTCGGCGCCTTGAGTGCGTAGCGCGCATTGTGTTTAACAGTGGGGATTGGCTTGAGTTGTCGTTAAGTTAATACCAAGGTAATGAACGCTTCTAAAGTGGCGGTGACTAAAAGCTGTAGAAGTTTTTTTTTTTGTTTCACCAACTTGCACCTAATGATGTTGCCATCATCCCGGCAGCCCAACTTTTTCAAAGCGGGACTCAGTTTTGTTGCAACAGAGGCCACTACCTTCGATGAAAGTGTTTGTGCGAAGGTGCGTGTGTGCACGCGCGTGTGCACGCGCCTAATACCGTGTTCAGTACATGTGTAGCGAGCGAAACGGCCGCGAGTGCACCATGAGCGTAGCATGTAGTCATTTTGTTACATCTCATGCTTATCATGTTCGCACCAGTAACATACCTTCGTCATACAATCATGTCCTCTATTAACAAATTTGGCATATGTGACGCTAGCGAAATGGCCGCGAGCGCATCATGAGCGTGGCATGTAGTCATGTTGTTACATGACACGCATGTGATGATTTTTATGTTAGGGTCAGTCGCTCATGTTCGGCATGCAATCATGTCATACCATGTCACCGCTATAGCTGCAGGACCATGAAATGTAAATTTTGATATTCATGACATATGTGTAATGATTTTCATGTTATGACTAGTAAAATATGTTCTTCATGCAGTGATGTTATACCATACGAAGTTTCGTATTTATACCATTACCGAAATGGCCAGGAGAGCTAAAAGTTGTAGGAGGCTAGATAGATAGATAGATAGATAGATAGATAGATAGATAGATAGATAGATAGATAGATAGATAGATAGATAGATAGATAGATAGATAGATAGATAGATAGATAGATAGATAGATAGATAGATAGATAGATAGATAGATAGATAGATAGATAGATAGATAGATAGATATAGATAGATAGATAGATAGATAGATACGCTCAAACTCGCCGAAGTTCGCTAAGAAATGCTTAGCATTTCAAAACACAGGCGTGCGCATTCAGACTTCTTTTTTACTTCACTGCACACGAATGAGCCCGACGACAATCGTTCAGAATGATCCCACTAAAGAGTTTAGCTTGGTGTACACCCCAGCGGTGCCGCCGTGTTGCTGCTTCACGATGCCGAACCGACGGAACGCGATGAAGCTCTGCCGCTTCAGTGCACCTCAAACGTTGCAAAATCATAAACACCAGCATCGATTGGCGGCCGAGGCCGATGACGACAGCGCTGAGTGTGAGAAGATGAAACATTTCCTTCTTGGCAAAGAAAACACCATAGAAACTCGAATGGGTGCTTGCCGGTCTCGGTGCAGCCCACAGAGGAATTAAAGATAGGAGAGGGCATGCCCAACCAGCGTGCTACGTGAAAACTGAGGAGGAAATCACATCATGGTGGCCATATTCACTGAGCACAATGACGGCGTTTTATAGTTACGTGTTGCGCAGTGTATCTGGTCTAGCAGTGAGCGGCTGCGGTTGGTGGCGGCATGTGTGCCTCCGCAGATCTTGTGCTAAGCCGTGACGGACGATATCTGTGCTCTGCGCCGCGTTATTGGTTACGCAATGTTCTCCTGGCAGTAACTGTACTCCTAGCAACGTTTACATAACCCTTTGTCCACCACGTGGTCTCAACAGTGCCTAGAACGAGCGCATATCCGTGACGTGTGGTGGATGACGCGGATGAAGCATTTGAAGTGTTCAGTGAAATTGCATTGGGCACCATGACGAAGCGGAACGAGGACGAATGCCTTGCAGGTCAGTGACGGTTGGGCAGTGCTCCTGCTTGTGACAATGGATGAAACTGTTGTGCCCAGCAAGACGCAATGAGGACCATGTGCACATACGTAGTTTCGTGTTACGTATGTGTACAATAACACGTTGCATGTGCCTAATAAAAACCTTTTTCTGTTCCGCTTGTTATATTCACCACCAGGGTTGGAATGTCGACGTTAGTGAAACCGCGTTCAAGTGTAACTTTCACCATGCTCAAAGTCAACGCGGTCGCAGAATGCTGACGCCGGTGAGTTTCACGCGGAACACGGCAACAGTGGCCGGGCGTTGCGTCGTCTTCGTGTCGAAATTCAGCCGTAGAAGAAGGCGCATTCCTGTCTGTACAGTTGCTAAATTAATGACGTGAAAACACTCGCCGTTGTCAGCGCATCTAGCGCGTCGTCTCTTGTACTTGCTTTGTAGTCAGCGAGCTGTTACTCGCTGTTAATACTCGGACGAAATGATTTCGCGAAGATGTCGCGCTGGCCCGGAGGGTTGAACGCCTCCACATTGGTTTCGGATCGTCACGACACGAGTACTGCGCAGCCCACGTGCTTTCCGAGCCGCAGAGAGAGCCGCGCCTTTTACTTTACATTCTGATGTACACATGAGAGGAAAATTTGCCCAGTAAATATGGCTGACTTCCGGCTTCACCACGGCTTCAAAACGAGTGACTCCATGGCCTCTCTTAACTTGTTTACTTCCTTCTTGGTGCAGGTGCACATCGCCTCTCGTCGCGAACAGCGCCATCCTGAATTTGTCATTAGTTCACTGTGACTGTTACGTTATTGTGATGAGCAGCCGCAGTTGGACGCGCTTTATAGAAATTGACGGTGGTGCATTTTACTTTGAAATGCGAAGCATCTCTTAGCGAGCTTCGGCGAACTTTAACGTATCTATCTATCTATCTATCTATCTATCTGTCTGTCTATCTATCTGTCTATCTATCTATCTATCTATCTATCTATCTATCTATCTATCTAGCCGCCTACGACTTTGATCTCTCCTGGCCGTTTCGAAAATTGTATCGATATCGAAATTGGTATGACATAATCTGACTGCATGACGAGCATAATTGACTAGTCATGATATGAAATCTTGACAAGTAGGTCATGAATGTTATGATTTACATTTCATGGTCTTGCTGCTCTTTTGGTGGTTTCGTTAACTTGACATGTTGCGAAACTGGTATGATAAAACAGCACAACATAGCAAACACAAGTGACAGACCATAACATGAAAATAATGACATGCGTGTCATTGAACAACATGCCTACATGCGACTATCATGATGCGGTGAAGTCATTTTCGCTCGCTTTGCATATATAAAATTGGGTATTATGAGACGTGAATGAATTATGAAGGTATGTGACTGATGCAAATATGATAATCATGAAATGCGTGTCATGTACGAACATGAGTACATGCCACACTCATAATGCGGCCGCGGCCGTTTCGCTAGTTTCACATATACAAAGTTTGGTATTACAGAACGTGAATAAATGACAAAGGTATCAGACTCGTGCAAACATAATAAGCATCAGATGTGTGCAATGGAACAGCATGTATACACGCCACGCTCATGATGCGCTCAAGGCCGTTTCGCCAGCTTCACATATACCGAGTTGGATATTACGGGACGTGAATGGATGACGAATTTATGTGAGTGGTGCAAACATGATAATGATGAGATGCGTGTCATGTAACAACATGACTACTTGCTACGCTTATGATGCGCTCGGGGCCGTATAGCTAGCTTCACATGAACCAAACTTGGTATACCGGGACGCGAACGGACGGCACAGGTAAAAGACACATCCAAAGGTGATAGTAATGAGATGCGTGTCATGTAACAACATGTACCAACAAGACAACATACCATGGTTATAATACGCTCGCAGCCATTGCGCTTGCTTCACAAAAAATGGAGAAAAAAATGAAATTTGGTATCATGTGACGTGAATAGACGACGAAGGTATGAGACTCGTGCAAACATAAGAAGCATCAGATGTGTGCAATGCATGAGACACGTCCAAGCATGATAGTCATGTTATGCGTGTCTTGTAAAACTTGACTACATGCTACGTTCACAGCATGCTCGCGGCCGTTTCTCTAGCTCCACATATACCGAATCGGGTATCAGGTGACGTGAACAGATGACGAAAGTAAACGACACGTGCAAACATAATAATCATGATATGAAAGAAATGGACGGCATAATTTACCTCAGCCTCGTAACTTTGTGCTGATGATGAAGTGACATATCATCCTTCCACGTTTGCCCTTCGCATATCATCGATTTCCACTGTGCATGGGTTCAGTATTTTTTTCAATTCTTAGCTTGTCATCGACTCTACATAGCGAGTGACCAAGCATTTCATCGCTTAAGGCAGCACTTTTTCTCTGACGCCGAAAGGCATGCGTGAAGCTTCAAACTTCACTAAATATCAGGCGTCCTCTTACCTGTGGCGGTGATGACAACGCTCATTTTGGACGAAAGTGAGGCGTAACATGACATGAGAAATATTGGCCCGATTCTCGCATCAACGACGAAATTTGCCTGCTGTCTGACATTGCATCCTACCGCCATCGTAACCAACGACGCGGTTTACCGTTCGGCACGAGCGTCCGCGTACGTGAGAGCCGCGCTGGCCGAATCATGGCCACATCGCAAGGCCACGCACTACGACATTTCTCCTGAGCGGAAAACAGACTGCACTCAAGAAATACTGTTCTTGTCAACGAAGGGAAGGCTACGGGGGCGGAACTATAGTCACACGTACTCCTCCGCTTGGCTCTGGTCTCAGATGAAGGCCGTGTTCGAATCATAACATTGATATCATTTGCTTCAACTTTTTACACAGCCACTGGTAAGTGAAATTCGTTACACGATGTTTCGGCAAGTTGTCGAATTACCTGAAGAATGGAGGTAGATCTCCTAAAGACGAAGACGTCATTTGACTGTGAAGTGCGCGTAAAACCTGCGACTTTTGCACACGTACAAAAAAATTGGCACCATATCCACGAAGTGAATGATGGACAGGGGAGCGAAGCATTCGTCCGTCCAATCGTTCTTGCTTCCGTCCGTCCATGCGTCCGTCTGTGTGACCGGCCGTGCGTCCATCCGCCCGTCCGTGCGTGCGTCTTCTCGTGCGCCTGTCCCTGCGTTCATCCATGCATCCGTCTCCACGTCTGTTCATGCGTTAATCTATGCATCTGTCTGTGTGTCCATTTGTCCATCTATTCAACACTCCAAGTACCACCACCTCTCAAACTTTCATCATATATTCCCCATATAGAAGCCCCGCTATCCAGCAGACATTCGCAGGACTAAACGAGAGGTGGCACACGCACACTTTTTTACGGCTTGCGCTTCGTGTCTACTTCCCACCTTTAACCCCCTCAAGTTCATGGTATATACTAGTTCACTGTATTCATGGCACTGCGGCCCAACGCTCGCTAAACCTTTCTAAAACCAAGGAGGTTACAACATAGCAACCCTTTCTGGTAAGATAGTGCTCAATGTACATGCCAATGGCTGCAAATGGGGATCGCAGCGTGCGCGTTAACTAAAAGCCGAATGCTCCTGTCTCTGACGCCCCATTAGCAGCCATTGACGTGAACATTAAGCACTATTTTTATTGTTCAACAACGCTCAGAAGAAATCTCTTGCCGGCACCACCTTGGGGGTCAAAATGTTATACTTGTTGCACACTACAACGGCTAAGAGGGACGAATGGGTGCCGTTATAAAGAGCTTCGCCCGTAAAACGCAAAGTGACAGCCTAGAAGTAAAAGAAACATGAATATATCATTGGTGCATGTTGCATATCTTCCTAAACAGCATGCTGTAGTGCATGAACTGATGATATTTTTTATGTTCTCACGCAGAAAACACGGACGCAATTGTGCGACTATACTTTGCAATGGTGGCAGGCACCTAGTTTGGCTCCCTAGCCTTTCCTTCATTGCCGAGAAAAAAATGTCCGCGAGTATAGCCTAGCAAGGTTGTTTTTAGATGCGGAGCATCTAATATTCAAGGCTTGTAGTGCGGCGCCGTCCGCAAGCTTCCTCCTCCTTCTTCCGCCATCTGTGCATCCCTTCCTCCTCTACACACCGCGCGCGCTTCACTCCTCCACCATCTGTGCACCCTTCCTCCTCTACACACCCAAGGAGGATTTCAAAAATTGCTAAAGTGGAAATGATTGCGCAGATGTGAAGCCGTTCCTCTGGCAAGATGGCGGCTGTGGCGGCCATCTTACTAGGGGCATGATAAAGTGTCGCCGTTCAGCGATCGAAAACGAAGCGTTTCCCTCGCACGCCCAACGAGTTTAATGCAACCAACATTTTTGGGGCCTCATAGTGCTCCAAGTGCGTCTTAAAGTCAAGGTTTTCCGTAGTGAGCCTCTAATTGGAGGCAAAGTTCTTTGAAGATTCAGTCATCCATACTTGTTTCTGAGTGTTATTTCGTCAGGAACAACCATCCTTTAATATAGAACTACCGTAGTATTTACATAACGTATCAAAGCCACTTGATCTTTAGGCGGGCACTATCAGAAAAGAGCATGTTTCTGCCATCTTGGCAGTGGCAATAGGTGGCTTCACTTCTGCTGGCAAGGCATTGCAGGAGCTTCCACTCCAGCAACTTTTCTTTAATTCTCCTTGTACACACCGCGTGCGCTTCTCCTCTTCAGGAACATTCGCTAGCTGTATAATGTAGCGCGCATGCGCCGTCACGCTTCGAGAACATCGGCAGCTGACGCGCGCGCATGCGCCGTCGCGCTTCGAGAACATCGGCAGCTGACGCGCGCGCATGCGCCGTTGCGCTTCTCCCCCTTCTCGAACATTCGACAGCTGACAGTGCATGCGCCGTCGCGCTGTATATATACTCAAGGTCGGCGCTCGCTCGCTCAGTTGCCGCTCTTCGGTTGGTTTAAACGGCGCGTCGACGTCCAAGGTCGCGGTGAAATGAATTCCAACGAATCCACAATTGTACACAATGATCGACGTCTCTTCGACCAGCGCCGCCCTTTCGCATACGTGTGTACGTGTTCACTCATTTAACACCCCCTCCTACAACCACGTTAACCAATTTAGCCATCGACCCAAGTAAGTCGCAATTTAACACCCCATCTCACAACCACGTTAACCGATTTAGCCATCGACCCAAGTAAGTCGCACTTTAACACCCCGTTAACCAATTATATGCTCCGCATCCTCCTCAGTGTTCCCCCGAGGGAAGCTGCGGGCGATTTTTTTGTTCATGGCGAAATTTAGAAGATCTTTCATTACATTGGCGGCAACGAACATGCTTTTGTCTCATAAAAACTATTGTTTTATTTGATGTTCAAAGTTGACAGAAAATGGGTGACAGCGTAACCAAACAACGATGCGGTTTAATATACTGTCAGGGAGAGAAATCATCGTGGGTAGACTCACTTCGTTCAAAAACAAACATCTGTAATTCAAACTGTATTTAAGTCACTTGAGGTAGCTTTAGCTAGTGCCAGATGGTAGTTTTTTTCTCGCGAGTTCAAAGATGCGCCTGGTGGCGATGCCAGCTTCGTATACACCTGCATTCAGCAAGCCTGCGTACGGCAGTGAATTGTAGGCACTGCCTCCAGCACTGATCATTACAACAGCAACAGAAAGTCTTCAACGAAATTGAGTGCGATTGACCTCAGCAAATTTTTCAGCCGTGCTCATGAGTCCAACGCAATCTAGTAACCTTGCGCAAACGCTCGTGCGTAGTTGCATCGTCAGTATTCAACAAGGCTGTACAATGAAGAAGATTTTTCCATCACGCTTAGCTTTACCGAGGAGTGCATATCGGCCGTCATATAGGGTATGCAAACCAGAACATCTAAACATAACTGAGAACACTTTAACGAGTAATAAAATGCAATATAAAAGTGCTCCAAATATAAAGGAAACAGTTGTGAAAGAACACTTGACTGATAACAAGTCGTCTTAAGCTACAGCATTCACACCCACAAATAAGTGTGAGGGTTCTTTCATACAGTCATTGCGAAAGGCGACAAAATTATTACATTGGGAAACAGCCCATGATTATACATTGCTTAACAAGTGATTTGTTGTAATATAGCAGACAGAAAGATGACCGAAAGATATTTAATTTATTCTAGAGCACAGCTCGCGGACACCTCTCCTCCGCTCAATGGCTTTGCCGTAGCCGTTGCAGTTGCCGTCGGTGGTTAACACATATTCATTAAAAAATCAAATGACAAAAACGCAGGGTTGCATGGTATTCAAACGCAGGCTATCCGTCTGACCCACAAGCATTTTACTACAGAGCCACGCCAGCTGGTGCTTCAGAATTATTCGCTACATTACCATAGACATACTTATGAAAAAGTTTATAGTATATAAATAGAGAGACTAATGTCGTTAGACATGAGAAACAATAAACTGTCTAATGATAGGCTAATGCGCTTTCTAATGCGCATCTAATGTGGGTCTAGTAGTAATTGGCCACCGTTAGTCCATAGAGCTCTCTCACAGGAGTTTTTAATGCGCACCTGATGCCTGATTTTCTACAACATATTGGCCACTCTTAGTCTGTAAAGCTTTGACAAATGTGCATCTGGTGCACGAGTTAAAACATATTGTCCATCATCAGTCTCTAGAAATTTGACACAGGAGTTTGTGATGGATGCTGTCAAGTGACTTTAATACTGTGTTTTCATAGATTGAAGACCTTAATGCATTCCCTGTCCCAAAAGGACATCATTGCACTTCTATAAAGCTAACAATTCAATTTTCTCGCTCATTCAAATGTGAATGCCTGTAAACATCACATCTTATGCACTATAAATAACCAATATGAAACTGCACCCAGCAAATAATGATGATATGTACAATGCAGCAGACAATTTTCAGTCATCACTAGCCTTATATCGTCAATGTTCTGCACACAACCATCTACCCATGACAACAAATCATGTCAAGTTATCTGAGGCACTGCAAAACAGTGTTGTGTAGCAATGGACCACCTATAAGTTCAACGCGGGGAATAATAGATAGTCTGTTCATTTTTACATCTTCCACAAATGGGCAGAGTTACGATCACAAACTAAATAAAACAAGATCACAGACTTACTTGAAAAATGCAACTATTTAATTTCTCTATTGAGCATAGACGACAAGCTGTTCTTCAGCTGAACAATGCTTGTTGTGTAATTGCTGCATGTGTACCCTGCAAAAAAAAGAGTAAAGTTTCAGTACAGCACTGAAGCATAAATTTGCTCACTACTACCTTTTTATACTCTTTAGTGGAGCATGTGAAAATATGTTCAAGTTTGACAAATGTGAGTTTACTTTATGGTCAGCATATTTTTATAAAACAGAACAGTTTTTTTTTTTAAATTCTGCTCTGATTAAATGCACAGAATGAATGCAAGTGATTAAAGAGATGAGACTTCCTATGCGAACTGTCCAAAATTATATGCTAGATGACCTCCAATTTTATTTTTAAGATATTATACATTGTGCCTCCTTAAAAAGTTTGACTCGCAAAGTTTGTCTTTAACTCCATAATTCAATTATTTCTGCGCTTTTATGTGCAAAAGCATATTATTGTGAGGCACACCACAGTGGGGCTTTGCGAACTTCAACCACATACAGCTCTTTTGCGTACATCTCAATCTAATTAAGTAGGCCTCTAGCATTTCTTTTAGCAATTGAGGGCACATTGCATTGTCACAGTGAAGCTGCACTGTATCATGTGGGAGGAAACATTAGAAAACTTTTCATTACCTTCAGATGTTACAATATTTACACGTTTACAGCTGACAATAATTATTTATTGATGTAAGCAAGGGTACTGTATTTTTTTTTCTTTCACTATGCCTTCCTGCTTGCATGCCTGTGAAGGGAGTAGAATGGCCTTGGTTCATCAGACTTGATTCTTCACGGAAAAAAACTATGGCCCATAGCAGAACTGTGACAAGTTTGAGTAGGGTATAATGTATGTATGCGACTATTTATGGCACTGCCACTTCATTTCATTTCTGGTATTTCCTCTTATAAACTATAGAAAAGCATACTTTTTTCTAGAAGCTTTGCATTTTTCTAAAAGGACACTGTAGATTACAGCAACCAAATACAGATGTGGCATAAATGCTAAACATCTTTAAATATTTCACTCTGCTTGTCTATATTCGGCAGCCTTGGTAGAAGTCAAATTCCCAATCCTAATGGTTTACAAGCGTTTACAAGACTACAGTAGCAATGCATCTTAGCAGCTAGCTTATTGCAGTCACAATGGTAAAAAACACGTAAAAGTTTGATAAATTTCAGAAGGTTATTTGATAATGAGAACAAAATGTTTATTTTGGGAAATAGCATAAACAGCGGGGTTCAACTTCACCATACGCTTTTACGGTAGGGGCACAAACTAAATTGATGTGCACTGCCTGAAATTGAAGAGGTAGGTTAAGGAGAACTAAAAAAGAAAAACAAGTCCTTAAAATTTTCACTTCCTTCCTTCGAGAGGTAGGTCAATTTTCACACACGTTTTTTTCAAGAACAGCAAACCCAATCTATTTAATTTATGAAAGCGTGCAACACTGCCAAAAAATGCGACTTCTGTACACAGTATTATTCTGTCTGCAATATTGGAAATAATACATACCAATAACTGCATTTACCACACCAGATCAAGGGCCTCGTTCATCGGGACCTCTTGGTGTTTGTTGGAACCCCTTCCATACAAAGTCTTCTCTTCGAGCTCCTCTTCAGTAAAGAGGTGTCGCACCAGGTTTCGAGCGAATGTTTTTGGCAGCCCATGGCAGTGATTGTGAAGCCGGTCCAAAAGTGTTTTTTTTAAACAGAATGCTCTCGCCGATGTTAGCCTGCATAAAACAGAACCAGTTGTAGGATGTTATATCGCCAGTTATACTTTGAGTAACACGCCAAGATATTGCTACCATCACAAAATAGAATGGAAGATATTTCGAATAGAACAAATAATCCAAAAATAAGTACTGGCATTGCAGTGGTCAGACGTCTTTTAAAGGACTACCCAAAAATATGGGAGGCCAGGGTATAAATAAAGAAATTATAGGATACTGCATTGAATATACACTACTCGCAATAAACGAAACCTGTAGGGACTGGGAAAATATGTTCCATTTAACAGTAAACTCGTTTACTGAGGGGCGAACAGGGTTGCAGCATTCAACTATGCAACCAATAATGTCGGTGACAGTTGTCTGATATATTCAGCAGTTTCACCTAACAGATTTCTATTTACTGAGTCCACTGTATTGGGCTTAGTAAATTTTCATTAGGTGGGTAGTGTTTAGAAAAAGTACCCTACACGAAAACACTTCCATGTTTTGTGGGGCAAATATACTCATGGCACGCTCTACTGAACGCTCATCCTGTACATTGATGTCAAAGAATTGTAATCATGCACATTTCCTACGATATCCCCATGACACTTCAGCATCGTGTAAAAAAGTAGTAACAAAAAGCTTATATGTAATGCTTTTCGTCCTGAATATTCCACATAAAATAAGCTGGGCTTCATTAAAGTAACATCATAAGAAAACTGGTTCTTTTTGCTTGCTTGGTCACTGCAATGTATTTACCTATACCATATTGCTTATGATGTCATAGGTTAGTTTTCCTTTAATGCCCAAGCTTTACAAACAACATTGCTATTAAGCTGGCTGCGGTTAAGCGGGGAAATATAGCTATATAGCGTAGTAAATGATGTTCTGTTTGTTCATTTTTTGTCTGTATCCTGAAAATACAGGATTGCTACCAAAAAAGCATTTCTGGGGTGTTGCAATTATCACACTACTTAACGTAAATTAAGAAGGAAATGTCTCATAAACAGTGTGCAAACTAATTCCTTTCTTCTTCACTCGTGCCATTAGGCACTGCGCCGTACTCCCGACCGGGTTGCAAAAATTAGGTGCCTTTTCTCATCTTCTAACCACTACCACCACACGTGCCATCTTGTGTGAATGCATCCAAATGGTCTCACTTGCATACTGGCCAATCTGAGGACATCGAAATTCAGGATTTGGAAATCGTGTAGTACAGAGACATGATAAGAGAAAAGTGGCACAATTTTATAGTTTCTCGCACCCACAGAAACCAGGACCGTATTAGGGGTTTTAATTCCCGATACCATGACATTGTTATGACGGACACCGTAGTGGAGGGCTCCAGGAACTTTACCTTCATCCAAACGCTGCTACCGCAGCCAGGATGGAACATGCGATTTTTGGGTAAGCAGCCGAGCAGCGTAACTGCTACACTGTGAATGTCACAGAATGCTCTGAATGAAGTTTTCAGATATTTGTAATCATGCTGGTACATGGAGCACGCGCAAGTGTGTAAGTATCCAGCAAAACAGTATGGTCATCTTACAGCTGGTAGCTCTTCCTAATATTGGTACACCTTCCAACATGACAATAATGTGCAGCTGTAAAAGTTGGTCAAGTTATAGTTTTAAGTTATATTTAAAAACGACAAAGAAAGAAAACTGGTTTGAGACACAATCTAGCAAATCACTCTCGAAGCTGGATCACGGAGTTATTCACTTTGCTGTACGGCGTCCGAATATTTCATGAACATTATAACTCTTTTTCAGAATAAAGCATCTGTAGTGTTCATCCCTGCTCAGTTTTGTACTATTATGAGGCCAAAGGATTTGCACGCTAAGAAGCGGTGCGCCTTCACATGCATGCATCACCGCTTTACATGTTTCACTAGAGGCAGTGGAGCACACATGCACAGTTAATCGCCACACATAAACACGAACTGCTCTGGCGCTCTCCTCCCGCAGTTTTGCAGCATGTTTTGTGCGGGCAGCTTTATACCGCCGCCGATGGAAAATTTGAGTAAATTTGTTGTCAGTGCTCTTTTAAGAATTCGACCAAAGTCATTTCAGCGCACCCTCTGAGGCATCTAAAGCCCAACAACTTCAAGCAAAAATTTTTATTTATAACAGCAGGAGTGGTTGCCTTACGTTTAGGGAAATCGAGATACAGTTATTTATGTTTATTTGCAATGTTCGGCAATATCGAACTAAATATGGTCTGTTTTTTTGCAGATATAAATAAGTTTATTTATTCCCATGACTGCAGTTGATCAAAAAATTATCAGCCACTTCTTAAAATGTGCCAAATCTATCTGATTGCAACGTGAGGGGAGACTTGCACAGCATACAGAAAGAAAAACTAAAACATTGGTATTCAATTGCAATGTGAGGGCTGACCTTAGGTTAAAAATTTGAAAAAAAAGCTCATTTTAAATAACTTAGTTTATTCAGGCTTTGTTTGAAGCTTTCATTAGAGTATTGCAAGCGCAAGCTATGTGAATTTTTGCATGCGCTCTGTTCGTAATTGAAAAGCAACTGATTTTATAGCTTTAGTGCTTTGGGCACAATGTACGTCTTCGCCGTGCGACGTAGTGCCTGCCATAGGTCAGCAAAATAAAGTAAAACTCACCCAAACTCACTCACGAAATAAGTCTCAGACAATGACTAATTATTATTTTCGTGAACCTGGCTCACTCAACCTCAGACCTACCAAATTTTCTTAAGCCAAACTCACTCGTGCTCAAGCTAAGATTGTCTTCAACCATACTCACTTAGACTAAGCCCCGTATTCATAAACGCTCCTTAGCTTCAACTGGGATTGCCACCACCTTCAATGCGGCACGTTTGAATACGTCCTGTGCGTTTGTGCCGCCCTGGCAGAGTCTACAGCAGCGCATTCCAAACACGTTCGTGCTGCATTGAAGGCGACCACAAGTTAAGTTCAAATCAAGTAGCGTTCATGAATACAGGGGTAGGACTCAGCAAAATATTACTCCCTCGGACTCCCTCAGACTTTGTGGCTGATCTAAGTGAGTCGACTCATGAGTTCGATAACTTTAGTGCCAGCTCTGATAGCTTGTGACAAACTGACAGAGTCCTGATGCTCTGGCGTACTATTAAATACAGGTTTTTATATATAATGAAC
>WOVY01002319.1:0-176845 GCA_013436015.1 Rhipicephalus annulatus | reverse complement strand
CTAAATTGGCCTCTAATCCTTGTGGGTACATCATGAATAACAAGGGTGACAAGAGGACACCCCTGCCTAAGGTACCGGTGCGTACCGGAGGTACGCACCGGTACCTCCGGTATCGTGCATATCACTACCTGTACCTTAGAAGTGGCGCGCATGTCATCGACGCCTTTCGCCAGTGTAGCTGCTAGTCCTGCTGCATCTTCTTCATTTAGGATATCGTTTAAACCGCCTGAAATTATCATGAGGTTTCGTCTATCAGCTGTCGTTTTGAGCTTTGCGCTCGCTTGCCTCATAAATGCTTCCAGCTTGCGTCCTGGGAACGCCCCTACTGCAACCCTTTTGTCACCTCTTACCCTCTCTTTGATGGCTTCTGTGCATCGATTTAAATTCGTGTCCCCGGCGATTATCACATGCTGTGACTTTTCAGCTGGAGCATTCTGCACCTGGGGGCTACTTGCACTGTGACGCCGGCTGCTTTGTTCCCTCCCTGCCCCACCACTACCTCGCTGAAGCTGGGCCTTGCGACAGTTGAACCGGCTAAACTGTTTTTTTCCAAACTTGCTTGCTTTTCCTTCTCCACCGTTCTGGTTGCCGGTTCCCTACTGTTCTCTCGGTAGGTCGCTTCTTTGTTCAGCTTCGCTAGCGCTTCCTCGGCGGACTTCAGTCTTTCTCCCATTGCCCTCATTTTCTCTTGCTCTGTCGCCAACGCAGTCTCGAGCTCGGCGATTTTCATCAGCAGTTCACTCTGGGCAACCATCATTTTCTTTTCCATTTTTTCCTCGACCTCACATTGCCTACACTTCGCGTCAGCCTCTTCTCCATCCGCTTCTACGCTTGGGTCCACTTTTAAACCCACTCCACATCCTGAACACTTTACAGTCTTTTTAACCATGCCTTTCTGACCAAATGTCCCTATACTACTCGATAATTACTAAACTCGAGCCCTGCCTACGAAAAAAAAAGAAGTCTAGCTCTACTACAAAAATTTGCGTGTTCAATGTACGCGCACCTCCCCCACGGGGTGGCAAAAAATAACAAAAAAATTCAAACACACACACCCGCACTAATAATAAATACCTGGTGACTGGCTCTCGAAAAAGCCGTACCATAAAATAAGTGCTACGAAGATTTCAACCAACCGCTGCCTTATAATTATAAAGACAAGCTCAAAACATGCAAAAACACTTATCTGCGCAGTCGATCCGGAGCGCTCAAAAAAACACCTCCATCCACCTTGACAGCCCGAACTGAAAGTGTCGGTCGTGAGCGCCACCGCACGAAGCTTGTTTAAAACTGCAGTCAGACCAGGCTCCGCTGGGAGCGCGAGCCATTCCTCAGGCATCTTTCTAGAGGAGGCGTTGCTACAACGAAGTGAACGTGTCTAGAGGCTGCGTACCACGGAGGAAGGAAAGGTAAGGAGAGGGCATGCCAAGCCGGCGCAGGGCGTAAAAAATATGGCGTAATTACGTCACGCGCGGCTATATTCACTGGGCACAATGGCGGCGTTTTGTTATTATTGATGTAGTGCGGTGCGGCACCGTTCAGGTGGTCCAGCGGTGGTGTGCGCGTTTCCATGGGCCTCGTACCTAACCATGGCGCACTGCAGGTGTTCGACAGCATCCATTCTTTGTGCCATTGTTAGCTACGCGATTTTCCCCCGGTGGTGGTTGTAACCAGGTGTCTGAACTAGAAACCACGGAACGAGCGCGCGTATACGTACTCCGAATTTTCAGCGTCCGTCAAAGTTATGCTGAAAAGCCATCATTGAAGATATCGACTGTGCTCAAGAATTCGTTCAATGAATGCCTTGCAGGTTAGTGACAGTTATGCGGTGTTGCTTCTTATGACAACGGACGATGCATTTGCGGTCCACAGGCCCTTATTAAGACTGTAATCTAATCTTGCCTTTGATGTTCCTGTACAGTTACCACATGCTTCTGCGCATTAAAGTTCCTGTTCTGCTTCGCTTAAGATGCTCCCTCTTCGCAATATTGTCTCGCTCTACGCAATATTGTCTGTATTGTAGCAAAACTAGTTAAATGTCTACACGCACCTGCACAAGGTAACTAGGTGCACCTCACTAGATGCGCGTGCTTGTGCATTCAGAAGCTGACAAAGCCGTTCGAACGATGTTGACCAAGTGATGTTGACCTTTTCTTACGCATTTCTTCGGCTAACTTTCCCATCGTTCGCCCTAACGTGATCCTGGTCTCCGTTTCCGTAGCTACTAGTGCGCGTGAATCACACTGAAGACGTGTTCCCACGCACTTTCGGGCTGTCTTCGCTGTTTTCGTCCTAATGAAATCATGGCCTTTGGGATATCCGTAGGAACCAGTGCACGTCGGACAAAAGAGGGGCGAAAACAAAGAGGCCGGCGCAAACTCAACGGCTGCCACGCACACAAGCTCCACCGACGTCACTGGCATAATTACGGACCTCCGGGTTTATCGCAGGGAAGACATTTTTTATTTTGTTTATTGTTGTGTCTAGCCCACAGCCTGACCGAAAATTTCATAAAGCCTAAAGAGAAGCGAAAAAGGGGGGAAAAGTGATCTGAAAGAAGCTATACAAATTTCGGTGCCTGGTTCGTCGCGCGACAATGTCCAAACTATCATTTTTTTTTTTTTCACAAAGAACACATCAAATTAAAAAAAGCTTAACGTGCGACTTGCCGTGTTCATCGTAAACGCCGGCAGTGCAAGAGTACAACAGCCATACGCAGAGATTTCGTCAACCGTATCGCGGCAAGACAGCGTGTTGAAATCCGTTCCGTTGGTTCGGGTAGCACCGGCACACGTGGCGCGCAGGCCACGTGCTTTTTGAGACAGAGAGGGAGTCACGCCTTCTGCTTCGCATTCATATGTAAACAAGAGAGGAGAATTTGCCTACTCAATATGGCCGACTTCTGGCTTCATCGCGGCTTCACAACGGGTGACGTCAGAGCCTCTCCTTACCTTTCCTTCCTCCGTGCCATGAACCATGTCAGCTGCTGTGCTTCACCGACGTCCGGCTGCGCAGCCCCCAGCGTGAAAATTCAACGCCGGCAAATCGCTCGGAGACTGCCTACAAGGACGGAATATTTTGCACAATGTGGGCGTGTTCGCCGGTGAGTGAAAATGCGCTGCTTTACATCTGAACATGGCCGTTTTCTTTTGCATGCGCTACAGATTTTGTCATTTCATAAGACTATTCGACTTGTACAGCCAACGCCTCCTATATTTCCCGTGCCTGCCGGATTATCGGCGGTCACTTGGGAAGTGGCGGTCGTCGGAACTACGGTGGTGGCGCCACTCAAGTAGGGGTGTCTTCAAATAGGTTTTTATGTTCTTGGAACTTATATGCAACAAAAATAACGTAAAAAGTTTTAAAAGGCGTAAACTTAATTTTAATGAACCCTACGTAAATGACGCTATCATACAACAAACAACATTTTTTTAATACCAGGCATCCTCTGAAATCAGTAGCAAACGCCAAAATTGCCAATCTCAAAGGCCAAGTACAAAGACCTTTATCCCTACATAGGCAGTGCTGCCATAGATGACCAGCGTTTCGCACTCATCCGACAGGCACGCGAAATCTAGGAGGCGTTGGTACAGCTAATGAGATGCACACCTTGTGAATGTTTGAGATTGTTTACTTCGTTGCCACATTCGCTGAAGATATCTTTACTGCTAAAATTTGTAGCACAGATCACAGCATAAGTTCTACCTGTTTCTGCTCAAAATGAGTATGTTGCAATATACATAGTGTTCATGTGATGTCACTTCCACCGTTGTCGCCCTCTCCCGCCATTCCTGGGTGCCTACGGCAGTTCGCGTGCTGCAGCGTGGTTTGTTGGGGGCTCATCATCTGTTGCTGTATATGACGTTTAAAGGGAAGTATTGTGTTTTTTGTTGTTGTACTTTAGCGAGTTCATCGTATCAGGAAGGCCTCGTTTGTTCACTCGATACAAGACCAGAAAATCAAGATGTGCGACACGTATACAAGCCACCGCGTACACCGGCTGCCCGCCACGACCTACGAGGGCCCATTATCTCGCTTTGACTACAAACACCACAAATCGCGTGGCCCAAGAACAAGTGAAAGCCCAAAGACTCTCGAGCCGCAATTTTAAGAGTAGATGAGCGAAGCGCAGCAGCTCCCATCGAAAACGAGTCGTGCAGAGCTAGGCAAGTTTACAAGAGATATAATAATAATATTAATATATTGCTGTGGCCCACGCCACCAAGGTAGCAGCGTCCCCCCATCACCGTCCCCCCCCCCAAGTGTTTTATACAGCGCTGATGTTGAGCCTATTTGATTGAAATTCGTGGAAACAGCCGAGGAAAATATTATGTGAGGCAGATAGAGACTTCGCTTGGTGCATGCCGCGGTAATGCCGGTCATCACTTTTTTTTTCGCCTATGTTTTGACACCTTTTTCACATTGTATTTTACTTTTTTTGTACGCTAATGTACAGTGGAGTCCCTGAAATGATGGAGACCGTGTTAGGGAATTAATTAACCAACTTCTCAAAATCCTGAACCCCCAACTCGAACCGATCGGCTATACTTCAAAGTGAACTAATATTGTTTCGCAGCCATTTTCACTGTATGTTTCAGCAATACCCGAATTTGCGCGATCGCCATCACGACTTTAACCGCCTCCCTGAAACGCTGATTTTGCTCGCAGTGGTCGCGGACAAGTATGTATGTACATCAGTATTTTGGTAAGGTATCTCTGTTTGCAGGTAAGTGCTTGGCTATAGCACTTACCCGGAATGAATTGACACCTGAAGACGCAAATACCACCAAGTTTCTTCAAGTAGTTTTTTTTTTGTTAATCCGCGCCAGCCAAACACGCCGATACTCTTCGGAAAATCGCAATTTGCGTTCTCAATTTCGGGCAATAACTATCGGCGGAGAAACACCCCGTAGCTCTGCTCTCTCTTCGGCGGCTACTAAATCAACTTGCCTCACTAGCAGCCCTCAAACTTGCATCGTGAGGCAAAATTAAACGGGCGCAAGCTCGAGGAGACAACACGGCAGCGGTAGGCGACGGAGTCGGTAGGTACCCGGGCATGTCGGTGGCGCATTTCGGAAGAGACGAAGGGGCGCTGCGTGACGCACATGCTTAGGTATAATAAAAGTTGGCCACTGTTTGTACATGATACTTCGAATGTCTACTAACAGCTGTTTCTTTTATATTGCTGCAAAATATGTAGCCAAAAGGACTATAGCTTTGTATGATACCCATGTTAAGAGTAAGGCAGACTGGAAGTAGGAATAAATAAAAATGTGAATTCAGCTTCTGCCGTTGTTCATCATTTGAGCAGTGTCTTTGATGACTTTGCACCATTGGCACAAAAAAACTGATTTATTCACCTGTCAATGCAAAGCAGAAAAAATTTGAAGGTCATTCAAAAAGTAAGGGCCAATTGGTTCCAAGCAAGTAAATATTCATTAGCTAAAGTTCTTATTGGTGAGCTTAGTTTAACAAAAACCTACTTCACTTTTCTACAGAATTACTGCTAACTTCTTTGCGCTTTTCGTACCGTCGCAGTAGTTTCTTTACTCAATATGAATAAAAGATTGCCGCTTGGTAATTGAACCTGTTGCGAAAGGTGATCTTGAATTTCTCACTGTCTTCAAATCGTACCCCGAGCCACTGTTTCAAGTGAAAGAAGAGAAAATAATCACACGGTGCTGGCACAGGACAGTTGGGCGAGCAATTAGTGTTCCCTACCAAATTATTTGATTTTTCCATTGGTTCCGATTGTGGTGCAAGGATGCATGTTTTCATATTGGAGGACGATTCCGGATAAGAATTTGTGACGTCATCAATGTTTATCGTACTTATTACTCTGATGACCATTTCACAGTACATGTCAGCTGTAAGTGTGGCCCACATTTTAAGACATTAAACACAAAAAATTCCTGTTTTGACCTGGAAAAATAGTGGCCATCATTTTCGAACTGGAGCCAGATAATTGTTTGAATGTTTTTCGATTTTTGTGAAAAGAAGTGGTGGCACCATGTGTTGTTTTGGCAATTGCGTACACTATGAAGTGTCTTACCCTGTGCAACAGTGTGCGAAAACAAATCATCCCTGTTCTATCGGAAGCAGTCCAGAAACGCTCATCTACTTGATGTCCTTTAGTGTTTGAGTAGGTCCGTAAGCATTTTTGGAACATACCTTTGCGATATCTGGGCATATCGGCTACATTTGTGCAAATTGTAGCGAGGCGAACAAGGGGAACTTTGTCTGACAGACCACTAACTGTTAGTCGTCGATCTATTGCAATATCCCCTCCACTTGAACAGTTTGGTTGGTCTGGATGCTTGGCGTGGTGCTCCACTCTTTTTTGTATGCGTTTGTGCAGCCATTTCGGAAGTCTCAACACCGTGTTCCGACACTTGTTTAATTTCTCACAGTTGGTCCATGGACTGTGCACAACTCCTCGTGAATTGTAAAAGCTGGTGATTCTTTTGCATGCAAATATGTAAATACACTGTGCACCCCATAACAGGCAGGGGCAACAATATTCGCCAAAATTGTTGTCTGCGTTCTCCGTCAAGAACATGACTACTGAGCCAGAACAATCACTTCAGTACTTTCACTGAGAAGTAGCAGACTGTGCTGTGCACATAACTCTTCTGTCTGACGTGCAAATAAAGATTAGGAAATGGCCCTTACTTTATGAATAAACATCGTAGAAAATTTCATTATGTAGATTTGACTGTAATGATTATTCACTGCCTATTTTTCTAACATTGCTACCGTGACTTCCAGCACTTCTCAGCTGTCTAGTGTTATTAGTGTTTCATATGTCCCTATTGTATGCGTATATGTCATGTTCAGTGTATTGCGAGTGCTATCCACTGATGCATAATTTCTTTTTTACAAATGAGTGCTTTTGGGAGCACCAACAGGCATCATCTATCTCGTGTGTCAGCTGATCTTTGACAAGAATGTTGACTTGCTGAAATGTTTGACTGATGCTTTCATTATTTGCCAACTGTTACTTGATTAAGGGCCTGTCGCTGCAACCCTTTTACGTCTTTTGAAATGTAAACCAAGTTTTCTTTTCCACATGATCTTGTAAATGGTGTTTTCCCAGGAAGCACTGGCTTAACACAACTGGAAATTGATCTAGTTAGTCGTAAAAAGATCGGAGGTGCCGGTAAGAACACAGGTTCTAAACACAATATCGAGAACAATGGTATATGCAGGGATACCTAGCACAACAGTGTGGGGTCATTTCTTTTTATTCAACGCGATGTGCTTCTCGCCAATGCGTTGTCAAATATCATATTGCGGCTCAGGCTAATCGTACTAACACTGCACTTTTTGAGAGCATGTGTGGTGAGACCGACAATGGGCAGCACAGTACCAAGTGCTGTGCAAGGGGTGTCCAGTGTAAATATCGTTGTCTGACTGAACGAGCCAGGAGACAAAGTTGCGCAATTTCAGCGGGTAGTTTTAATAAACAGATGGCTATCACTGTTTTTTTTTTCATGTATTCTTCAACTCTGTGAGATACAGTGTTTCTTGTTTACAAGTATACTGCTGCTTTCTCAATTGTCAATAAACAAAGTAAGCTTACTTGCTGGGCGTGTTTTTCTCTAGTTGATGCCTATCGGTCACCTGGCGGCATAGTGGAAATATTTATAGTAACGTTAGGGTGCTGTGCGCGCGACTATAGTGGACTAGAATATGGGGTAGTGTGTTCAGGCACCCTTTCTCGCCATGCATCGCGTGAAGCGGCGCACGTGCACAAAAAACCGGTTTTCAAGGCGGCGCTGCCGTAGCATGGGCTGGCAGGTTTGCCAGCTCCGCGCCACTGTGCCTTCTCGGGTACTGTTCAGTGACCTGTTGCTTGTGTTCGTGCCTACTTAATGAAAGTTTTTTAGGCAATGTTTTTGATGGCCACGCGACAGTGAGGCAATGCCGAGTCATCGGCGGCAACTACACTGCTTTGCACCTTGGTGCGAAACAGGGTATACGTTTGGAATAATCGCCGTACCTGAGATCGTTATCAACCAGACCCACAAGGCATCATCACGCCAAATCTCTAACACCCTACTTCTGTAGGACAGACTTATAAGTTCTCATATTTTCCACGCACGGTCTCAGATTGGAACGCAACAACTCGGGCATCCTCAGAGAATCTATTTCTCCTTCGCTCCAAATAGCATTGTCCTGAAAATTCAGGTTTCCGATCTTTTATTACAGCGTTTTTCTTTTCATTTTCTTTTTCATCTTGTATGTGCTGTACTTGTTGTATACTTATGTATTCATCACTTTCTTGGCTTGAAAGGTGAAAATAATTGTTTATTGTTATGTATTTATTATGTACTTATTTTTACTTTTATCGCACAACATATGAAGTATGAATTTGTGGTGTTTGTTTCTCTTTTGTCCGGTACATGCGTTATTATGAAATAATTTGCTATGTCGCTCTTTGTGTTCACTATGAGTGTATGAAACACTCACCCCAAACAATCTTTATGCCACTTATTGTTTCGACTATGTCCCCTTGTAACTGCCCACCTGCTTGGACCTAAGGGTCTGCAGTATGTAATAAATAAAAAATAGAAAAAAGGTGAGCAGCCGTCCCTTTTCGATGCATCCATAGACGAAGCACGGAGTAAGGTTTGAGAACAGAATTTACATTGAAAGGATGGGACCTTGAATGAAAGCTGCTTTGTATGTGAACTACACTTCGACTCTTCGTTTGTTCTCGGAGACTACGTGCACGTTATAAACGGCGAAGAAGTTCGCGTACCACGTAGGAGACAAGAGCTAACGTCGGGCGCAGTGCCGATGTTACTGCCTAACGCTCCAAGCTATTTATCGAAGAAAGCGCCGCATCCAAGACCTCCTAGAAAGCGGAAGAACTCGGCGGTCGAATCTACCATCCCCAAGAAAACTGCAGCACCCTGTGTTGACGGCGAGGCCACTGATTCAGGTTCATCGATGGACCTTCCTGCTGACGACGAACCCGAGGTGGTGAACACTACAGTGAGTGCAGCTTCGCTGGAACGCTTACTCAAGCTTTGTTTACCTTGAATTTATATGAGCTCGATCGCACCGCATCTCGTGTCAAAGGGAGCGATAATTTACGTGCTGTCACAGCTTCATTTTTTCGTGAAGGGTATCAACCAGTCTCGAGAGGCAAAAGAAAAAAAAAGCTGCACGCGAAAATCACTCGGTGTTCAAAGACTGCCACCGTTATGAAGTGATCGTGAACTGATAATTCCACGGCATGGCGACGAATTTAATCGGTGTTACTGCTCACTGCAGTATGCGTGCTCGTAAATAAAGGGTTTCTTCTTACAATCTGACAGTGGTGCCAAATGATGCCGATTCTTAAATATTTCAGTGCAATGTTTTGTCTATATTTAGTTAGGCTGGTTGGAAATTCTAGCCTTTTTGTGCTCCTAGAATGGCAATGTGGCACCACTGGTAAGTGTTAAAACCATGCAACATCATCTAACAATTAAAATCCTAAGTATATCGTTAACCTTCATTTGCTTTGAACTAGATTAGAATAAAGCTAGGAAGTGATACAGCAATGCGGCAATTTTTTAGCTTACAGTAATGCTGAAAGCCGACTGCGTTGCAGAGATGTCTCAATGGGGCCTAGGGTGCCTACATACGCCGCGCCGCACCGCGCCTTCGTCGTTTAGGGTGGTGCCACTCTTTGACACAGCTCGTGCCGCCTCTCGCCATCGGGCAGCGTTGTCAGCACACGTTGCCATAGTAATGGGACAGACGCGGCGCCATCTTGTTCCCCAGTCAGTTCACTGCCGCCGTGTGCGCGTGTCTGCGTGCTGCCGCCTGTAACTCGCCGTGACTTTTGTTGACCACGGGAAGCTTTTCGTAACCACGCCAGCTCGGTGAACGTGTTGGGAGTTGTATGAGCACCGAAAGTGCCCGGCTGTTGCGTTCCGCAATGTACGAACCATTGCAGAAAAGGCATACGGATGTTCCGCTTCCCGGCCAGCCCGAACCGAAGAAAGCGCTGGCTCGTACAAATGAAAAGGGTCCGCTGGGAGCCCACTGCTGCTTCTCGTGTTTGCGCTGTGAGTATTGCACCTCGCTTCATGTTTTTCGCACGCGTACTTGCAGCTATATTCTAATATGTAAGTGCTATGCACCTGCAACGCTTTCAGCGAGCGTCGTCGTGTCCTCAACCTCTCCTCCGTCGCCGCAGCGCCGTTGCGCGTCGGTAGCGAAGGCCATGGCCTGTTTTGATGGCTTCCAGCGACGGCTGCGCGTAGCCGAGCGGCAATTTAGCGTGCGAATGCAGTGGATGCTTTGCGTGGTTCGATTATGCCGGATTACGCATGCATAGAACGTGAATGTTCAAAACTAAGCCTGGTTATAAAACATCCCCGAAAGGCCCGGACCGTTCACGCTTGCTAAAAAAACAAACAAAAAACACGCGATTCTCGCCACTGCGACAAAAATTGGTCGAGACCAAGCGACAAAAGCGGTCACTAAGTGACTGCCAAATCTTCGAACGCGCTGCAATTCAGAGTTCGGCAATCGATTTTGAAGCTGCCGTGGGCTGGATATTCATCGGGTCGCCGAAAAAATTGGCTGGCGATTTCCCCCTCTACCGTAGACTCTCCTCGTAGGTGTTGTGAAATCTCCCCTACCGCAGACGGGCAATTGTTCCCTGCGTGGCTTGTGCTGATATTCCGCGCGGGGGTGGAATATATGATTGATTCTTTCTTGCAACACTGCCAAACTGCGTATGAGGGGTCACTAAAGTCTGCAAAGATTTCTGTGGCGAGCCGCCCCATAAAAATCCCCGTACTGCAATTAGAGGGCATAAACAATTTTCATTCCAAAAGATAAAAAACGCGCGAAAGCGAGCATTCTGCCTCGCTAGCGAGTAATTCAAATGCATTATGTGGTTTTCAAATATTGTTAAGATTGACTTTTTTTATTCTAGGCACATTTTGAAGATTCAAGTTTTGAGCAGCACCGACAAGATGGACTGAAAAAGCTTAGGCCGGATGCTGTCCCAACTCTCTTTCCCTATCGTGGAAAGAACATATCTGAACTCGTTATATCAAGCCGTAATATGGACACAAATTTAATTTTCCTTTGAATTTGTGAATCTTGTTTGGGTCATTCAGAGAAAAGACATACTCATCTAAATGCATTGCCTCAAATGCACTGTGGCGTTTCGCTCTTATTTTTTACTCGGAACAACTATAAGGAACAGTAATATACTTTGTGTGTTGCAGACCATGCAAGAAAGTGCATGATAACATTTTGCTTGTAATTTTTAGTCTGCAAAGCGAAAATGAGTATTGGAACTGTTTGCTGAGTGAGATTGCATAGGCAAGCATGTTATTGTTGTAATGTTCGTATGTTTAATTTTTTTCCAGCAGCTCCAAAACACCGGAAGTCCCCGAAGAAGCGCACTTCTGCCATGAAACCTGCGAATTCTTCTAACACCAAACGTGTTTGCCCATCTGGAGACATTCCACAGCTGCCTATGGATCCTTGCGACATAACGAGTTTTGAGAACGGTGTTCAGTTGAGTGCTCATGTTTCAGCAGCCGTTTTACAGCCAGATGCTCTTCCTCATGACACTGCTGAATTCGCGAGAGGTGATCCTCCAGAAGCCCACTTGCTGTCACGTTGGCCCACCAACAAGGCAGCAAGCATCAGTACCAGTGATCCTGAGTCCAGGCTTGCTCACGCATTGGGAGCCGTCTAATTTCCTCTACCGCCTACAAATAATCTAGAAAGTGATGCGGACAGTGCTGCTGAGTGTAGGTGCGAGTGTACATCCATGTGTGTGCCCCTGCCATTTGTTCCTCCAGCCAATGACGCAGACAGCGCTGGTGAGTTTCGGTGTCATCATGAGACTGTAGCCGCCTCTCCACCACACCTGTCTGCCAACAATCTAGCAAGCGACACAAACTCTACTCCAGGTGCATCCGTAGCCATTCTGAAGCAGCTCCCTCCCAACGCCGTAGCAAATAATGCAGGTCTCACTCCTGCACAAGAGCAGTCAACCATGCCAGCTGCATTTATGTTTGGAGGCAGCACAACTCCCACATTGTCGATGTTGCATCGGGAAAATTCCGAGCTCCGGAAAAAAAACGCCGACTTAAGCAGGAGGTTTAAAAACTTGGTAAAACTGCATGAGCAGACGAGATCAAAAGAACGTAGTCTAAATAAGAAACTAAGGTTAGTTCAGCAAGAACTGAACGCATTAACATCATCGACATTTCTTGCTGCAGATCAAACGAAGGCTCTAACAACAAAAGGCAGGGTTCGCAAGTGGTCAGTTCAGACTATACGCGTAGCCCTCCAAATAAAGCACGCATGTGGTACAACAGGCTACGAATTGCTCAGGTCTCTGTCGTACCCACTGCCATCTAACCGGACATTGATTCGAAGAATGCAAAACATTCGCTTTCTGCCTGGTGTACTTACTGAAGTGCTGGGTGTTCTGAAGCGCAAGGCAAAAACAATGGAGGACATTGAGAAAGATTGCGTCCTCTTTATGGATGAGATGGAAATTAGTCAAGGGTTTGAACATGACCGCTCTCTGGATTGCCTTTTTGGGGGTACGACACTTCCAGAGTCAACTGACAACGTTGCAAACCATGCTCTCGTGTTTATGATTGGAGGTCTAAACACGAGGAGGAAACAGGTCATCGCTTACCACTTCACTGGTCGTTCTACTGACGGAAGCCTTTTAAAGGAGCTTATATTTCATTTAATTGCGCTTTGTTTTGAGGTGTCCTTGAGAGTTCTTGTTGTAACAAGTGACATGGGAAGTGCCAACAGGAAAGTGTGGCAGCTGCTGGAGTTTTCAAGCCACAGGCACTCGGAAACTGTCTGCTCTATACCACACCCTCACTTGGATGGTAGGGAGCTGTATTTCATGGCTGATCCTGCTCACGTTTTGAAAAACATTTTTATTCGTGGGCAGCTTCTCCGCTCAGGAAGTTTTACCCTGGGGAAGGAGACGAGAGAGGAGCATTGCATCCCAGGAAAAACTGTTAGCCTTGAACATGTTGAGGCTGTTCTCGAATATGATAAAAAAATGACCTCAAAATCGCTAACAAGCTATCGGACATTCATGTCAGCGATGGTCATTTCGCAAAAATGAAAGTAAACATCGCCGTGCAGTTGTTTCGTGAGGCACCTCCTGCCATTCGCTACCTAATCAAGCTCAAAATCTTGAAGCCGGAAGCTGAAGCAACTGCCTGGTTTTTTTACCTTGTCACTAAGTGGTACACTTTTATGTCATCACGACACCCCATCGTTGCTTTAAGTCATTTTGACCGCGTAAAGCACCAGGAAGCTGTTGGGACATTGCAGCTGGCATGTGCTACGTTCACTCGGATGAACATGGGAGCAACTGCACACTGGAAGCCATCGCAGGCCGGTCTTTTGGTGTCGACGACTGTTGTGCTGCGCCTGTCAGAGGAGCTCCTGGCGAGGCGTGGGTACTTGTACCTCCTCACTGCTAGGCTGATACAAGATTGCCTAGAAAACATTTTTTCAGTTGTGAGATTAAAGAAGCTAGTTCCAAGTGCGTATGATGTTAAATGTGCACTGAAGGCCATTTGTGTCAGCCAGTTTGTACACACCCCTAAGACTTCGAGCTACAACATTGACGACAGCAGTCATCTGGCTGACTTGCTTGACCCAAGCATAAAAAATCTAGAGGAAGACCCCATTCAGCAGGCTGAGGAGTTAGAGAACTTGTTTGTGATTGGCCTGACGGAAGCAGAGTGCGACATCGTAGCGTACATCGGTGGTTTCCTTCTGAGGTCTGTCTTAAAGTTTATAGACAACTGCAAAAGCTGTAAAGCAGTACTGACTGACAGTGCTCCTGGGAAATACAGCAGCCTCATCCAGTTGAAGGAATACGTAAAAAATGCCGGAAATCTCATCCAGCCAAGCATGTCTGTAATGACAATTTTGATGGATTGTGAAGAAAACTTCAAAACTTTTGCTGAAATGGGTGAAGTCATGAAGGTGAAAAAACCATTTTCAAGCATTCTAAGTGCCCTGCAGAAGTCTGTAAAAATGCACTTGGAATGTTGCAGTTTGCACAAGCCTACTGTAGAGAAGCTACTTCACGAAAAATATGTCCAAACAAGACTAAAGATTTACCTCAGGCAGCAGCATAAACACAGAGTAAATGGGGCAGCAAGCAAAACCTGTGCTGCGGCAAACTTGGAGTAGTTCAGCAGCCAGCTAGAACCGTAGAGCGTACGCAGCTGCGATTATTTTTTTTTTATGTGAAGACACTTGAACGACTTGGGTGGTACGTTCAATCATAATTTAGAATTGCCTTTGTTAAGGACTCTATGCAACTTCATTGCCGTACAATGATGATAAAGGAAAATTGATGCTTATTTGTATAATTTACATTATATTGTGTTCAAAATAGCGGTAAAATATCTCAGTACCAGCCCGAAAAAAGCTTTCGAAACCAGGAACACTGGTGTGCCTTCATTCACATTGCACCTTTCTCTTGAGACGTTGCTCTCCATTGTGGCAGTTGCTCACGACGTGTTTTTATTCTCGACTAATGTCATGTAATTTTCAGTGGGGTAATTTAAATTAACCCAGTGGGGCTTGGGGGATTTTCTTATCAATTTATTTCCTCAATATTTTGGTTCATGTATGTATCTGTGCTCAAAGTACTACTTATGCAGTCGTTGTGTAAAATGCTTTCTTTTCACTGTCATCAGTGTAGCAAGCCGTATTCTTCTCTACTTGCTTTCTCTTTCATTAGTTATCTCTGCGTTGGTCTCATCAGCATTGTCCACCTGTGTAGCCCATCTGGGCTTTAATCCTGCTCGTTGCCTGTGTGTTCAGTTTTTTTTTCAACAGTTCCATTGGAAAAAAGTCACAAATGAGTGATATCACTTTTACATGCATTAGCCTGCTACATAAAGTGCTTCTTAAAATTCGATGCCTTTATTAGCTAGGACACATTTACTTTGTGTGTTTGTTGTATTTCCCATGTATGCCTGTTGTTCAAGAAGGGGGCATCTGCATGTCACGCAAGCAGTGCAATAAAATAATTTTACGTGAATTTTGTCTTGCTTTATGCTTGTAATAAAAGTACGCTACAAGGCATGATGACTTGGATGTTCAGCCATAGATGTAATATTTTGTGTTGCCACCTCAACAATATTTTTGTTAGTGTGTGTAAACATGTTAAATTACACATTGGGCACGTGCCCAGTACGGGCAGAACGATTCAAGCATAGGCTGGGGAGGTTCTATGGGCAACAGTGGTTTAGTCTGTGAGGGCCATTTTTCTTGTATCAGAAACTTTACTACCACACCGATATTTTCTATGCTAAAGCATTTGCGGGGAAACCTAATAACATGTAGTGCCTTGTATCTGCACAAAAATGCGTAATTGAATAATAGTGCATAATAAATAAAAGGGTAATAGTGTCAAAACAATTAAAATGATATAAAAGGCAAAAACCAAAACTAAAATGAAATTACCGTCTCTCTAATCGGGCGTCATCGTGCAATTACCTAAACACAGAACCTTTCCGGGTTAAGAACGACGGCGAAGCAAGGTGACATAAAATCCCCGGCCATTTCCGCGCTTCTACGTGCTTCTACGTGCAGCTAGTGCCTCCAAAGGAGGCACTGGCAAGCTTTTACCAAGAACGTGAATGCCGCATTAAACGAATAATCCCGTGATCTCAACTGTTCCTAGCAGCAAGAAGTTTTTGGAAAGCTTCTTGGCGATAACCGCTAATCACGTACGATCGTTTCGAAGCATGTCGTTCTAGAGATAGTCTGTTCCGCGCCTACGGAGGCGCGGCGCATGCCGGCTCCCTAGGTCGGGCGGGCACTAGGGGACCAATATGGCGGCCCGTCAAGTTTGGCGGCCGCCACAGCCACCGTTAGGAAACCTTGGACTCTGCTGTCGCCACCCTAAACGACGAAGGCGCGGCGTATGTAGGCTCCCTAAATGGGGCCCACCCCAGCTCTAGCAGTTTCTGACAAATGGTGTGCTCATCTGTGCTCCACCTGGATCCAGGGCAATATGAGGGATAGAACACAGAATGCTCGTTTTGCAATTTTGTATATCAATAATATTATCTTTGCAAGTATTAGTGCATCACCTGGTTTTTCGTCATCTTTCAGAGTTGTAAACAAGAAGTAATTCTTCTGACACGACTTTAACTGGTGTTGCAGTGCAAGAAAAAAACCCCTTTTTTTACTCTACATATTCAGGAAACTATTCATGCCGCAATAAGCCACGCAAAAACTACATATATCCGCCAACACAAAACACAGATGTACTCACTACTGCACGCAACATGCCTGCACAGTGGCCATCCATATAGTTGCGGTAACTTTATAGTCTTACATACAGTGCCGCTGCCTGAAATTTTATCAAAACACGCACAAGTGGTCAACATGTTTTCAGCTTAACGAAGCACCGCTATTGAGAGACGTTTCATATTCCTCCACTGTATTTTTAACCTACAACACTAAATTTTGGAAAGTCCGTCAACATCGCACTCCAATTAGCATGGTATGATCTTTCGAGCTTTGGCCAATTATGGTCCAGCAGGCCTCGCCGTGTCCCAATGTTTGGTCAGCAGGCTTTTGATTGGGCCAATGGCTGACTAAGATGACGTGGGCTGTAGAGCTGAGGTGAATGCTTGATAGGAAATTGATTTCTGTGCTTTTATAGCGATTTAATCAACCTTTATGGCCAAAAGAGCGAGAGTATATTATTAAACGGACAGCCAGAAAACGTTGCACGACCTCTTTGACTAATCTACTGCTTTGATTCACTGCCCTGATTCACTTAACAAGACACTGCCTTAATTCACTTAACAAAATGAGTCGGGCAGTTTCTTTGTGTGAAGTTTTGAGTTATGCAAACGAGAACAGCTGCACGCATACACATATCTATAAATTGCAGATTGTCCATGTTCTGCAAAAAGGCACATACCATTCAGTGAGCTTTTCTATAGCAGGTATCTATAGCTCATTTTGTGTCAGGCTTGACTGATTCCCGAGTTCACAGTAAGGAAGCAATCATTCTTGCGATACTCAAGTGTCACTTCTCTGTCCTACATAACCTTGGTGAAAAAAAAGGCTCTGCAAGTATACACAGAAAACATTGTGCTCTTGGCTATATAAATTCGGCAGAAAGAAAGGTTGATAAATATAAAAGAGAAGTAAATGTTACTCCTTCTTAGTGCTCTTCCTCTTTAGTAAATTGTTCTGTATATTTTGTCCATGTAAGTTACCTCTTTCAGACACCTACGCTGAAGCACGACTGAACCTGTTCAAGGCATCAGGGTCACCTAGCTTCAGTGCTCATGAGAAAAGTTACGGAAAGAGGAAACGCAAAAAAAGTCTAGGACGATGGACTTCCCACAAGAGCAGCTTCCATCACCACCTGCTTCCATGCTTAAAAGTACTGTAAAATAATTGTGCTTAATTATGACCAGTGCACCTTGACATGAATGTCAAATTCCAAGACTAATATTAGATAAGAGCATCTGAGAATTCAGTATATAAAATATTTTTCTTATTTTATTATTATTATAATTTTACATATCTTTCTTATTTCAGTATTAATATTCTTTACTATGTTCTTAGTAACTACAAAACAGCTTACACAGATGTTTAAAAGAAATCTTCAAAGAGTACATAAAAATATTTAATAATTGAGTGGAACAAAGTGTAGGGATTGGGACTTTGCATACATTTATACAAGCTGAGCAAGTTTTTAGAAATTTTAGTTTCTTTGTTATAGCTGTGAGTGTAGCTTGCATCCAGTAAGAGTTATCTACGATAAGCTGTCTATGTTGTCGAAGATGAAATTAGCATTGGAGAAATTTAAAGCCATTTTTCTTGAACCTTAACTTCTGTCTCAACAATGCTTCTCTAATTTTGGCCAGGAGCAAGATATATTAGCCCGGACCGCAGGTCTACCAGAGGCCCACTGTGTCCTTTGTTGCCAGCAAACTCGGTGTACAGTGGTAAGTTTACCGCTACTATATATCCATGCATTTTGTTGAGAGACCACGAGCTTATCAGTAATTAATGACACAAGCTTTGAGGGAATTAAATGCAGCTTTTCAAGGCCAAAAAGTTTGTAGCATAGCTGCGAACCCAAACCAACCACTGAGCATACTGTACAAGATGTGCGGTGCTATGACTGAGTTCCTAGACCATTGAGGCAGGGTCATGGTTTGGGAGCTGGTAAAATTATGTTGAGGAATAAATTAGCATTGGAGAAATTCAGATCTTATCCTTCAAGTGTAATGTCTGTCTCAACTGCACTTTTCCGTTTTTGACCAGAACCAAGATGTGTTATTCTAGCACAAAGGCCGGCCACCGAGCCACCGTCTACTTGGCAGTCGGCAAGCTCGGCACAGAGTGGTAAGGCTTTTTTCAATATATATCTAAGCAGTCTTTTCTCGGGCCATAAATTTTTCGGTAATTAGTTAAAAAAGCTTCAAGCGAAAAGGCTTCCCTAGGACAAAATGTTATCATAACTGTAACCCTGAATCGTGGCACGTACTGCTCATCAACTGTGGTACGTGTGAGGTGGTTATCCACTGTAAGCTGGTGGAATTTCATTTGGAATTTAATTAGCATTGTAGAAATTTTGATCCTAGCCTTTCTTTAAGCATAACTTCTATCTCAACTGCACTTTTCCGTTTTCGACCAGAAGCAAGATGTGTTAGTCCAGCACAAAGGCCTGCAGCCAAGCCACCGTCCGCTATGCACTCAGCAAGCTCAGCACAGAGTGGTAAGAATTTCTACAATATATATCGAGGGAGTCTTTTGTCGGACCATAAACATTTCAGTAATTAGTGAAAGAAGCTTCGAGTGAAGAAGCTTTTTTAGGCCAAATGTTTGTGGCATAGATGTTACCCGAAACCATGTTGTATACTGTACATCAAGTGCGGTGCCCTAAGGTAAGGGTTTTGTGCTGTGCTGTAAATTGATGGAATGCGATATTGAAAAGAAAATAAACTACTGTAGCATTGGAGAAATTCAGATCCTATCCTTTTTTACCTTATAAGTTGTGTCTTTTTTTACCTTATAAGTTGTCTCTGACCTCTGCTGCTCTGTTTTCGGCCAAGAACAAGATATATTAGTTCAATACAAAGGCCTATCAGTGACCCACCATGTGCTTGGCCATCAGTGAGACTTGCACATAGTGGTAAGACATGCCCTACTATATATCCATGCAGTATGTTGTGCGAACATAAGATTTTCATTGATTAATAAAAAAAGCAAGTGAATTGCATCAACTTCTTAAGACCAAGAAGTTTGTGGTATAGATGTAATATCAAGCCACTACATATACTACAGGATATGTGTGTTGCTACAAATGGATTTTCTAGACTTAGGTGCTGAAGTTCGGATGTTCCTTGAATTTTCATTTAAACTACATTTTTAAATTACTACTGTCCTAATTTGACTTTTTATGTTCTCTAAGTGTTGACTGACTGAGACTGTGGACAAACATATTCATGTTGCATGTTTTAGAGGCGATAGCATCCGAGAATGTGTTGCTTCTCTTGATTGCAAAAATGAAGCAGTACAGATACTGTATTGTATTACTCATTTCTGTACCTACACTTTTTTTAGTACAGGTGTGACAACTCTTGACAAATGCTTATGTATGCACTATTCTATGGGAGACCAGCACTAGATAGGTAGCGCGCTGAAAAAAAGCACCTGGCGAAGAGTTGCAACACAACTCAGCTGCTCGCGGCCGGACGACTGGCCGCAGTCTACCACTCTGAGAGCACGCGCTTGTGCCACTGCCGTGCTTCATTTTGGAACAAACAGCTTGAAAAGCCCTTGCACCAGTTATACTGCACTGTGGTTTAGAAAAACAACTTTGTCCGAAAGCCACTCTCACATAAAAAGCACTAAAGAACGGTAAGAAACCCTGCAAAGTGAACTGCATCTATGCATATACAGTTGATCCCAGATATATGGAACTCGAAGGGGATTGCGAAATAGTTCAATATATCGAAAATTCGAAATACAATATATGCATATATCAGACCTAATTGAAGAATTTCAGGCCTATAAAATCGTTACAAGAGCTAAAATAAGGATTCACTCGAAAACAAGGTGCGAACTGCAGGTTACCGCACTTCATTTTGTCCGTAAACTTGTCTTGCTTCTTGCGCGCTGTCAAGTTCCAGTCATCCTTAATATTATTGAAGATTTCCAAATAAGCGAACTTAGCTCCTTCGACCACAACGTTGGTTGACGCAGAACGCCGATGCAAGCTTGGTTAGCGGCGGCAGAGAAGGCGTTTGCATGTTGATCATACACGCACGAGTACACTTCGGCAACACCGGCAGCCAAAATCTCAGCATCGATGCAGTCAGAAACAGCAACATTGTCATCTGTACCAATGAAGTCGCTTCTGTTCTAAATGGTGCCCGGAAATGCTGATAAGTCGCAAAATTCACTGAGGCACAATACACCGTTGTTAGCGGTCATGACGCACCCGAAGTCATCACCTGGCCCGCAAGGAATGTTTACAACGCAGCGTTTTACTTGACGCCACTCCAAGCGCCAGTCATAATTTTATAGCTACGTGTGGGTCAACGTTCAGTTAAACTCCCGAATGAGGATTTATCAAGAAGGAGGCGAGAAGTGCACAAAACCAGAGGGCGCAAAAGACGCTACGCCGAGTTCTCACCATCGACATGTTGGCGATATCGATGTCACTATGGCTTTGTAACTGGCAGCCGCTGCTTTAGCGGCTTTGATGCGAAAAGATTTTTAAAAAAGCGTAGCTTCCGAGACGTGTGTTTTAAAACCAAAAACACTAAAAATACGTAACAAGGTAGCACATCTCGAAGGCCAGGCTTTTCAGGCTTGCATGCCATTGTGCGCTAACAACAAGGGAGAGAATGCGAACCACATGTGAACATTGCACTGAGATCGTTGAGTCACTTCCCATTCTCATTTCGGTGCCCTCGGCAATCGTTCTTTTGGAAAACATTATGTCCGCGCGCTAAGACCTGCAGATCGTGCATCAAACGTACAGATGTAGCAAGTGCCGCGCAACGAACCAGATCAGCGCAATTGAATGACACCTGTTTTTTTTTTTTGTCTCCTGCGCGCAAAAACGGTTTGGAACTTGTTAGAACACAGCCTAAAATTGATCAATACTTGCAAGAAAAAATGCACTTTCTGGGCTTTGCTGCGGCGCAGCATTCGATATAGCGGATGTCCCACTGTGTGGGAGTTCGATATACGGGTGCACCGGGCTAATACTTTTGCATGGAAAGTTCAAGGGGATTTTTCAACTGTTTGATGAAGCCAATAATTCGCTATATCCGAGTTTGTTATATCCGGGATCGACTGTATTATCGGAAGGAACAGTGCTGTGCCATGATGGCAGTTTTCTCGTCCTCATTTTCTGGTTGGGTGCGGGGTTTTGAGCTAATGCTAGTGCTGGCTGACATAGCCCCATTGATATGTCCGTGCTGCGACAATACCACACTTCCAACATTTGCAGTGAACTGAAACAAAAACCAAGGCAGTGTAAGTGGTAGCTGCGTTAATTTTTCTTTCAGGCATCGTTTGTATGCTCTGTCCACGATATGTATGTACGGGAACGTTTATCAAGCAAACCACCGTGGCAGCATAGCACGTGTGGTGTCGTACTTCTATTCTCGAGGGCGCGGGATAGATTAGCGACCACGGCGGCCGCGTTTCAGTGGGGGTGAAATATAAGAAGAACACTCGTGAACCAAGATATTTGTGCGCATTGAAAGAACCTCAAGCGGTCACAATCTTGATATGCACACTACAGTGTACCTCAAAATGATATCTTGTTTGGCACATGAAAGCCTAGCAATTATCGATGAACGGACACCTTCATTTCAGGCTGACACAGGCAAACGGAAAAATTATAACTGTGTGTTAGGTGAACTAAACAAGTAAAGATCTAAGACATTTTAAGTTCTCTAGCAAGGCATAAATTCCGATGTTACGTTTAGCCATGGCAGCCAGTGAGAAAAATGCTCACCGCATCGGCTGACTCTAGAAAGGTAAGCTTCGAGTAGTCCGCTGCTTTGTTCGTAACAAAAACCCTGTATTTTGCACAAATTAAGTTAAACAGAACTTCTCGACATCGAGTGTTCACCGCGAGAGTATATTTAATAACAGCTCAGAGGCGTAGGTGACCGTGGCCCCGCACTAGTCCTGTGGACAAGGCAGCTTTCCTTTACACGCAACCGTTTACAAAAAAAAAACAGACTACCTGCCTATTGTATCATTCACTTCACGCGGTGGCATCAGATGGAGTTTGGTGGTGGTGTCAGGGTCAGATGGATGGACGCATGGAGACTTGTTAGTCCTGAAGTGCACGACTAAATGTTCGGCAGGCCAGATAAAAAAAATTATATATGCCGTATGTTGCATAATATGCTTGTTTTATTTCTGGCAAAACACCGTTTCAACTCTGCTGTCTGGTCCTGGTTTCCACTCGCACCTGTCTTCACTATCGAATAAATATAGCAGACACGCACCATTCAGTTTAAAAACGAGCCCGACAGCCCTAGATCGAAGAGTGAGAGCAGAATTTTTCTCGCTTGACCGCTTGGATGCACCGCCGCCTCCTCTTTCTATGTCCTCTATTTCCTCTATACATTCTCCTTCTTTTTGTGTATTATTGCACTTGAATACACAGCAGTACCACCAGCGCCCTTTGGTTTTGTTACGGCAATGCGCGCACGCACCGCCTCTACCAGCCGCCGTCCTCGTCTGCGGGAGCAGCTTAGAAGTGCGCACTTTCACCACCAGGGTGGTCGTGGAAACTCCAGCGCTGGTTCCCTATACACATAAGGTGTTATGATGCCGGTTACAAATTTTATGACTGTTTTTCGTGTTATGAAGAATGCTATGGCATATTTTTAGGAACAAAAAAACTTGCCCCCTTCAACATAGAACTAATAAGTTTGTAATGTGTTATAAGTGAATTTGCAAATTAATGGTCATTAGAAGAGCTACAGCACTTTTTGCATGTGTCACAGGCAATGACTGTGCAGGGGAAAGTGTTGTGAGCCAGTATGATCTTCTTTTAAACTTCTTTTAGAAACTTGTTTTAAAAGCTGTCAGAACTTCAGGCAATAATGATATTGCCTTTTCTGTTTTTCATTCTACAGATTAAAGAGGACTACACCTAAAAAATTCAGCGCAATATCTACAGAGTAATCGTGAATTTTGATGCAGCCATTGCATGTAAAGATCATTGCATGAATATCTTCTTACATTTCATGGTATACTTTACAGCTAGTCCCATTGGCCGACCACAACACCATCGTGAAGCTGAGAATGCCTGGAGGACTCAAAGTAAGATTTAACAGGCAGGAATTAACAGGTAGATTTAACAGGCAGATTTAACAGGCAGGGAATCGAATAGCAAACACTATTAGAAATATTTGAAATTTTGAATGTTCACACATCTCTACTATATATGAACATCCAGACCTGTAGGCTTACATCAAAGGAAAATAGTTGCTCAAGCTTGTCATATATATCATCAGTAAATGCTAGTCCTCAACTGAAGTGTAAGCTACAGGATGACTAAGTGACACTATTGCTTGTAATTTTTTGTTTTGGTCGCAGTTTCAAAATATTTGCACCATATGAACTGGATGCTCCAGAAAGTTTAATCACAAACGAGGAGCAAGGTAGGCAGCTGGATGCAATTCAAAGACGCATCTGCCAAGAAACACCTGAAGTAAGCAGCAAGGATGTCGTGGAGAACCAATTTGTTGACGTCGAGGAATTTGAAAACTTTAATAGTGAACTTGCCGTCAATGCAACCATGAAAGCACAGTTGGTATGGTTCCTTTCTTTTGAATATGTAATAATTAGCTGAAGTAGAGTAGCTGCGTGTTACTAATAACATATTTTGCTTTTATAGCTATACCAGTTATCTGGCATTGGAAGTTCATCAGTTGGGACAGCCACAAGACGAATTCTAGAATTGCTGCTCAGCCATTAAGTGGCTGTGCAGTGCTGCTGGGCAGGACAAAAGGGAAAGAAAAAATTCATGGCCCTCAAT
Organism: Rhipicephalus annulatus; assembly: GCA_013436015.1. Taxonomy (NCBI): domain Eukaryota; kingdom Metazoa; phylum Arthropoda; class Arachnida; order Ixodida; family Ixodidae; genus Rhipicephalus; species Rhipicephalus annulatus. The sequence goes on along the minus strand of WOVY01002319.1, from coordinate 152,757 downwards.
ACACCAGACGTTATCTTTAGTAAGTCTGCCATAATTTTATCTGATGTAGTAAAGCCTCAGCTGCTTGATATAGTGCAGCTCAGTGTAGCACAATTTCTGTATGGCATGTATTTGTGTAAACTCATCGTTGAGCATACCTAGGAATACAGAACTATTCAGTAATCAGGTGAAACATCCAAGAAGAATGTTTTAAATCTAAAATATCATATCTGCGATTTTTTGCATTTCAGGAGGGCTGAAACAGGCCTTCAAAGACGCTAAGAGAAGTGATGTCGAAAACATCATAAAAGTGTGGCTTCGTCATGCTGGTGAAAAGCTCCGCAAGAAGAGGTCACAGGTTCTCGGCAACTCTGCAAGCATTCAGCCTGAGTGTGGTGTTGATAGTGGCCTTTATGTTTAATTATTTACACATTTGACCTGTGAGACTCATGGAATCGTTGTTCGACACGAGACAGTATCAGGTTCATTTTGCATGTGTTAATCGTGTCATTAAAATTGTAACTGCCTTCATTCTGACATTTTTTTTTCCGGAGGAGTGGCCGAGAACAGTATCTTTGCAAATTTGTGTTCTCCGTCTGAATATTGCTTTCTTTTTCCAGATGTTGCCTCAGACTACTCTGACTCAGATGCCTGAAAACCTTTTCTGACCACCAATTGTAATTAAGGCTATAATAAATTATTTTCTGTCAAAAAACTTCCTTTTTTTTACTGTCACAGCCAAGCAACTCTTTGTTGCTTGATGCAGTATACGTACACACCTCGAGAGGTATTTTTCTTTTGACGCATGTAAATACGTTGAAAAGAAATAAATCAGGTAGTAATAGAACATAATATTAGAGCCTGCAGTACTGAACTGGCTGCACAAAGGTCGTCTTAAAAAGATAGTGAGAAAGTCCTGAAGTGTCGTTCTGAGGATGCCCTGAGGTTGTTATGTGTACGGACAACAGGACTGGATTAGGGCCACTCTCGTACCTTAAGAGGACACTCTGAGGACATCATAACGTACTCATGGAGGCGTACTGAGGATGTACTGAGGTTGTTATGCCGCGTTCACACTGAGCATTCCGGCCGCCGAAAGTGCTCCGAATCCGGTTCGGCGGCGGCGAGATCCGCCGAAAGGGCCCTCTCTGCGCCGATCGCTCTCTGACCGATTTTTGCGGCGTCTGCCGCCGAATCGGTCATCGCGGACCAATAGGAGCGCTAGTCAAGGAATTTTGAAAAATGGCGGCCAAATCCTAATCACTTGTTATGCTGCAGTCCACGTAACTGAATGTTGAAACCAACGGGAGTTTAACCTGTAGCGCCATCATCACCATCATCATTTCTTCATCGCCGCGCCGCGCCTCTCGCGCAGCTGATGCTAGCTCGAGCTGCGCGAGAATTATAACGAGCTGACACGCCTGGCGTGGCGGACGCTGGTAGCCGACGTGGCTCCGCTTCAGGCCTGCAATAAAGTGGCGAGATCGGCACGGCCCCATCGGCCGCCTTCGACGTCATCTCACGTCTCTCTTCTTTCGTCGCTACATTTGGTGACCCGGAGAACACGCCCTTCGCCGAACGGCCCGCTGCCATGTTCCCGCAACTCTGCCCGCCAGTGCCGCCGTTCCAATCGACCTACCCCAAGGTATGGTTTATGCAGCTCGACGCCGTTCTTGCGGTGAATGGCATCACGGAGCAGCTGCTGATGCACGCCATTCTTCAAGACGCCCTTCCAGTAGAGTTGCGTCATCTCTCTGGCACTTCAACCTCCAGCCAGCAGCCTTACGATGACCTCTGCTCGGCGGTGCTTGCAAGATATGGCCTCACCTACCACCCGCTGCCGTTCACCCGCGACTTACAGGTTTCGTCTGCGTCGCAGCGTGCGGTACCCTCCGGCCCGAAAGTCTTCACTGACCGGGACCTAACTTCCCCGACTACGTCTCCTACAACATCTCGTCCGACCACTATCAACGCGAGTCCCGCGTACGAATGCCCATTTGACGAGGTTCAGAACATTCGTGCTGCACGCGACCAGTCAGCCACGAAATCCGACGAGCTTCTTCAATACGTTCCTGTAGCCAACGACCGGGTCGTCACGAGGTGCATTTTTTCGAAGTCCTCGGCAGATTGTTCCTCGGGCACTCTCGCCACCCGCATGTCTTCTCCGGCCTACACAGACCACGATTTCTCAGACATGTCAGACTCCATGACGGCTTCATCGCCGCATGCCCCGGAGTCTGCCAAGACTACGGAAATCCTCACGCTCACTATTCGCCCCTTGGTCGCGGAGACTTCAGCGTCGACAATGTCCGAAGGCGCCTCCCCACTCACCTCGACGCTCTCTGCATCCTGCCAGCAGCGACCATCTTCAGCCCCGCAGTCTACCGCAGCCGAAGTTAGTCATAAACCGTCAACCACAGCCAAACTTCCGAGAGGCTGCGACTATGACTGACGCAGCTGAGGACGACGTACCTGGCGCGCCTATGGCACTGCAGACTACATATGCCACACATGCTGTAGAGGTTGTCATCGATCATGCAGACCTGCACACCAACCCTCATGCGCGGAGAACCGATGGTCTTTCAGGTGTGCCACCCGATCCTCCATCAAAGCTCACGTCTTCTGAGCTTCACAACGATCCCCCAGAGCATTTGGCGCCGGATGCAGTCCGCCACACAGGCTCGTTGGTAACAACAGCGACGACGTGCGGTCCAACTGCATATCTGCCGCCCTTGAGAGTATGCCAACAAAATCCTCACGTTCGGCATAATACAGAGAGGCCCTTATTCAAGCCTCTCGCTAAACAGTCATGTGTTGCAGCCTTGGCCTTCAAGACGGCGCAAACACCTACGAGATTTTCCCGACGCAAGGGCCAACCACTTGCCGTGCACATGACTAGCCGCAATGCACGGCGTTTCCGCATCCGTCAACTCGGCCACACGCCCCGGCATGCCGGTCGCAGTGCTACGCGGAGGCCGGTGTTTCATCGACAGAGACGTCCGCACCAGCACGACCGCGACGCTGCCCCTTGTCGACAGCATGCTCGGCACCCTGTGCGCTGTCCAAGACCCCGCTGTGGCTGTGAAACTTCAGTGCTTAGTCATCATGGGTGCGTTCCGCTCCTTCACACTATTTCGCCCACATTGCCGGCGCGAGCTCTTTCAGCGCCTGTCCACAGTTCCAGCTGTGGGCACGTTTGTCAGTCGCGTCTACTCGAAACGGCGGGTGCGCATTCGAATGGTCCCGCCGCGTAATTGTGGGATGGACGTGTCTATGAACACAGCGACCCGGCACTTCCTTCTTCGTCCCTTGCGCTTCTCCCAGAGCCGCCCACCGGAGACACACTGCCTACTGATGGCCCATAAACGTTGACAACCTGGACTGGCCAAATGAACACTTTATGGATTGCCGTTCATGTATATAGCATTTGTCGCTCTCTTTCTTTTTCACATGCCTTCAAATCGCGCAAAGCGCTAGGGGGGAAGCCCTGTAGCGCCATCATCACCATCATCATTTCTTCATCGCCGCGCCGCGCCTCTCGCGCAGCTGATGCTAGCTCGAGCTGCGCGAGAATTAGAACGAGCTGACACGCCTGGCGTGGCGGACGCTGGTAGCCGACGTGGCTCCGCTTCAGGCCTGGAAGAAAGTGGCGAGATCGGCACGGCCCCATCGGCCGCCTTCGACGTCATCTCACGTCTCTCTTCTCTCGTCGCTACAAACCTATTCTGTGCCTACTTCGCCTCCGTATTTCGTGAAAGAGGTGACCGAGCTTGCTGTTGGCATGACCGAGCTTGTTGCGGTCTTGCAGAGCAAAACAAACCCACCAACGCCGCTGGCGTCGGTGGTTTTTCTGCTCTTCGTGCATTACAAGACAGCCACTTGCCAGCAAAGTAAGCAGTACTGTCTTTTCTTGCTTCTTGCGTATGAGAATCGTCGAAGTATACACCACCAGATAGCGTAGTAGCGTTTTCGAGCCGCGACAACTGCCCAAGTAACCACAGATATCCGTCGGCTGTCCGCTATGAATCCAAAGGTCGAAAATTTTGGATATCCAGAGCGGACACAGCACGGACATTCGCTGGACGTACAAGGAAGGTCCATTGACGGGATGTACTAGGTGGCTTTCTGGTGGATATCCGAACAGGATTTCAGTGGGACAGCCAGTTGCGAATGTCCACTGGCTATCCATCAAAGGGCCCCAAAGAACACATGGGAATTGAAATTAGTTTTGGAGTACTGCAGTGCATGAGCATATCCTATGCTCGCAGTCATCAGAAATTTTCTAAATCTTGTGATAATAGTGGGGATTTAATTGCGTATGGTGATCCACAAGTGATCTGCTTTCAGATCTAGAGCTCATCTCTCCTTGTATAGCGGCCGGAGTAGTGGCGAATGTGTGTATCTGCGAGCAGACAGTTTCCGTGGATGGCATGAGCTGACTCGCATGCCGATGCCCAGGCCGCTGGGGAAACCAGAAAGCCCTTCAAGGATCAGGTATTGTTTTTTTTAATTTTCACGGCATTCTGAACTTAATGTGACGGTTATTTGAAACGTAAAAGTCGCGGGATCAAACCCCGGCGGCGGCGACTGCATTTCCGATGGAGGCAGAAATGTCGGCCCGTGTGCTCAGATTTGGGTCACGTTAAAGAACCCCAGGCAGTAGACATTTCCGGAACCCACCACTACGTAGGCGTCTCTCATAATCATATGGTGGTTTTGGGACGTTAAACCCCACATATCAATCCTATTTTGAAACGTAAAAAAATATAGCATCTAGTCAGGTTTTTTTAAGGCATATGTGCACTTTTTGTCAGGGTTAAAAATATATGTGCTCGTATAATTTATGTTGTATACTGTGCATTGCTTGTAGTATATCGTGCACTTATCTTACTAGTTTTTGTCAGTCTAAAGTGACCAACAGTTTTAAAATTAATTGTTCCATGAAATCAATTTAATTTTTTTATCCCGTTGACTACTATAGCAAAAAATATAAAATGAAACCATACACTCAGCCTGTCACTGAATAGACTAACTTTTCACTGCTGAACGTTTATTACAAATCACGTGTAAGAATACTTTAGGTAAATAAATGCCACGGAGCGAGCGCACCCCGACAACCCGACAAATGTAATATTTACATGCGGTACACCACGGAGGAAGGTTATACACACGGTGCTAGCGATGACACTGCTGCCGCGTCGCAAATGTCTCTCTCAACTGAAACAAGTCACAAAAATGGCTGTTTCCAATTTAGGTTTATTTGATAATAATTATCCTCAAAAACGGTTGTAATACACCGCCTAATTGTTAAATATTATAAAGCTACTTTAACGAGGTTGTTTTATATTGACGGTGATCTATCAAACAGCGGAGAAAAAAAAGTTTCGTTTGGCGAGCCATCGCCCAGTCAAGCCCAGCCACTGGATTTGTTCTGTTAGTCCTGTAGATAATGGCGGCGTGCTTGTAGTGCCAGTGCAGATACGATTGTATTTTCTTCCCCAGCTACGGAGGTAAGAGAGCTACATTTATTTATTTATTAAGAATACAGTCAAAGACTTCAGAACTTCGTATGAGTACTACAATGTGTTTTCATCGCAGGTGCCAGCATGCCTAAAGCGAAGGAAAAGTCTTACACGCGCAAGAAAGCCTAATTGCAAACAAAGGCAATATTTCGGGATTTCGGATTTCAAGCCGGCATCCAGCCGTCAACGTCTGAAGGAATCGGGAACTTCGAACAATGCGGTAGTGCGTGTGGTACACTACGCGCATGCAGTAACACATGCCGTGCCAGTGAGTGTGCGAGCATTTCAGTGCCTGGGGCTGACGAAAACACTGCGGCTACATCAGCAGCTACTCAGGCGGATTGCTGCAGCTCGGCGCCCCCTGAGGGCAGTTCGCCTTGCGTCACCGAAAGTGACTCAACGGACACATTGCCCACAAAATGTTCACCCTGTTCGTCCAGGGGAGCATCGCACACTGAACCCGAAGGCTCGCCAATGCAACTGAGCGATGTGCCTTCTCCTGTAAGCGGAGTCCCGGAGGTACCTGTTTGTTCATCTTCCACTGATGCATTGTCAAAGCACAAAGATTTTGTTGTGTCACTGCGCAGTTGGGCCATCAAAGAAAATGTTACTCATACAGCTTTGTCCGCTCTTCTAAAAATTCTCAAGGTCAGTACTTTCGATTCTTCATCTCTCCCTAGCGACGCTCGTACTCTTCTCGCCACGCCTAGAGATACACAGCGTGCACCTGTTGTCAGTTCAATGGTACCGGGACATTACTGCCACTTTGGGCTACAGAAAAGCCTCGAAAATGCTTTGTCAAAAGCACGTTATGAAGGCAGTCATGTTTCTCTTGCCTTTAACATTGACGGGCTGCCAATTTCCAAAAGCTCCACCATGCAGTTGTGGCCCATACAGTGCATGATCCGTGAAGATCGAAGAATACCACCCTTTGTAGTTGGAATTTTCGCAGGCCCAGGAAAACCTGCTTCAGCCAATGAGTTTCTCAACAAACTTGTCAGTGACCTGCAACAGCTTCTTTCCTAAGGAATGATTTTTCATGGGCACCTAATTGATGTTTCTTTGAAGTGTTTTGTTTTAGATGCCCCAGCACGATCATTTGTGTTTCAGATTAAAGGACATACAGGTTATTCTGGGTGTCCTAAGTGCACAGCTGAGGGTACATACAGAAACAGTCGACTCAGCTTCCCTACTACGTCATCCACTTTGCGTACGGATGATTCTTTCAGGCGTCAGATTGACTCTGACCATCACCGGGGCACATCAGTATTAGCATCACTGCCCATAGACTGTGTGACCTCTGCACCACTGGACTATATGCACCTGTTGTGTTTGGGGATTACAAAAAAGCTGCTCAATGCTTGGCTAAGTGGTCCTTTAGACATAACGCCTTGGGCCTGCAAAGCGCAGACAATTCTCTCACCTTAATGTGTTGTTAGAACCATATGTGCCGAAAGAATTTGCTCGCAAGCCAAGAAGTTTATCTGAAGCTGACCGCTGGAAAGCTACAGAATTCAGGCTCCTCCTCCTGTATAGCGGGCCTCTAGTGCTCAGACCTGTTCTAGCTCCTTCTCTTTACAGGAACTTCATGGCACTACATTGTGCAACTTATATTCTTTCAAATGCCAGCCTGTGCCAGCAGCATCTTGATTATGCAGAGTCCCTTCTACAGCACTTTGTAAAAGGTTTTGCAAAGTTGTATGGAAGTGACCAGATTTCCTATAATATTCACTGCTTATTACATCTTGGAAATGATGTACGCAAGCACGGACCCCTGGACACTTTCAGTGCTGGACACTTTCAGTTTTCGAGAACAATATGCAGTTTCTCAAGCGGCTTCTGAAAAGCCACAAAACTCCACTTGCCCAACTCTACAATCGCTTGAAGGAGCGAGATGGAGAGGTAGCTGATCTTCGATCTTTTGACAAAATTAAGTTTTCAAAAGAACATTCAGATGTACCCCTTCTACCCGCCTGTGAACCACCCTTGTACAAACAGGCTATATTTGATAGCTTCATGCTTAGTGTAGAGGTTCCTAACAACTGCTGCATGATAGATTCTTCTGTCATTATTGTAGAGAGTTTCGCAAGATTAAGAGGTATGCAGGTGCCCTGCATCATTGGCCGTGAATTCAATGTAAAAGAAAACTTGTATGAGAAGCCATTTATTTCTGGCACCATTGATGTTTTTGTGGTTTCACAGCTTTCTGGTGTTAAATGTTGGCCATTAAGAAATGTACGCAAGGTTGCTAGGTTACCCTGGCACGAAAAATTTGTTACTATTCCCCAAGTAACCACGGATATCCATCGGCTGTCCGCTATGAATCCAAAGGTCGAAAAATTCGGATATCCAGAGCGGACACAACACGGACATTCGCTGGACGTACAAGGAAGGTCCATTGACGGGATGTACTAGGTGGCTTTCTGGTGGATATCCGAACAGGATTTCAGTGGGACAGCCAGTTGCGAATGTCCACTGGCTATCCATCAAAGGGCCCCAAAGAACACATGGGAATTGAAATTAGTTTTGGAGTACTGCAGTGCATGAGCATATCCCATGCTCGCAGTCATCAGAAATTTTCTAAATCTTGTGATAATAGTGGGGCTTTAATTGTGTATGGTGATCCACAAGTGATCTGCTTTCAGATCTAGAGCTCATCTCTCCTTGTATAGCGGCCGGAGTAGTAGCGATTGTGTGTATCTGTGAGCAGACAGTTTCCGTGGATGGCATGAGCTGACTCGCATGCCGGTGCCCTGGCCGCTGGGGAAACCAGAAAGCCCTTCAGGGATGAGGTATTGTTTTTTTAATTTTCACGGCATTCTGAACTGAATGCGGCGGTTATTTGAAACGTAAAGGTCGCGGGATCAAACCCCGGCGGCGGCGACTGCATTTCCGATGGAGGCAGAAATGTCGGCCCGTGTGCTCAGATTTGGGTCACGTTTAAAGAACCCCAGGCGGTAGAAAATTTCCGAAACCCACCACTACGTAGACGTCTCTCATAATCATGTGGTGGTTTTGGGACGTTAAACCCCACATATCAATCCTATTTTGAAACGTAAAAAAATATAGCATCTAGTTCAGGGTTTTTTGAAGGCATGTGCACTTTTTGTCAGGGTTAAATTATATGTGCTCGTATAATTTATGTTGTATACTGTGCATTGCTTGTAGTATATCGTGCACTTATCTTACTAGTTTTTGTCAGTCGAAAGTGACCAACAGTTTTAAAAATAATTGTTCCATGAAATCAATTTAATTTTTTTATCCCGTTGTCTACTATAGCAAAAGATATAAAATGAAACCATACACTCAATCTATCACTGAATAGACTAACTTTTCACTGCTGAACGTTTATTACAAATCACGTGTAAGAATGCTTTAGGTAAATAAATGCCACGGAGCGAGCGCAACCCGACAAATGTAATATTTACGTGCGGTACACCACGGAGGAAGGTGATACACACGGTGCTAGCGATTACACTGCTGCCGCGTCGCAAATGTCTCTCTCAAAAACTGAAACAAGCCACAAAAATGGCGTTTCCAATTTAGGTTATTTGATAATAATTATCCTCGAAAACGGTTGTAATACACAGCCTAATTGTTAACTATTATAAAGCTACTTTAACGAGGTTGTTTATATTGACGGTGATCTATCCAAACAGCGGAGAAAAAAAAAGTTTCGTTTGGCGAGCCATCGCCCAGTCAAGCCAAGCCACTGGATTTGTTTCGTTAGTCCTGTGGATAATGGCGGCGTGCTTGTAGTGCCAGTGCAGATACGATTGTATTTTCTTCCCCAGCTACGGAGGTAAGACAGCTACATTTATTTATTTATTAAGAATACAGTCAAAGACTTCAGAACTTCGTATGAGTACTACAAGTGTTTTCATCGCAGGTGCCAGCATGCCTAAAGCGAAGGAAAAGTCTTACACGCGCAAGAAAGCCTCATTGCAAACAAAGGCAATATTTCGGGATTTCGGATTTCAAGCCGGCATCCAGCCGTCAACGTCTGAAGGAATCGGGAACTTCGAACAATGCGGTAGTGCGTGTGGTACACTACGCGCATGCAGTAACACATGCCGTGCCAGTGAGTGTGCGAGCATTTCAGTGCCTGGGGCTGACGAAAACACTGCGGCTACATCAGCAGCTACTCAGGCGGATTGCTGCAGCTCGGCGCCCCCTGAGGGCAGTTCGCCTTGCGTCACCGAAAGTGACTCAATGGACACATCGCCCACAAAATGTTCACCCTGTTCGTCCAGGGGAGCATCGCACACTGAACCCGAAGGCTCGCCAATGCAACTCAGCGATGTGCCTTCTCCTGTAAGCGGAGTCCCGGAGGTACCTGTTTGTTCATCTTCCACTGATGCATTGTCAAAGCACAAAGATTTTGTTGTGTCACTGCGCAGTTGGGCCATCAAAGAAAATGTTACTCATACAGCTTTGTCCGCTCTTCTAAAAATTCTCAAGGTCAGTACTTTCGATTCTTCATCTCTGCCTAGGGACGCTCGCACTCTTCTCGCCACGCCTAGAGATACACAGCGTGCACCTGTTGTCAGTTCAATGGTACCGGGACATTACTGCCACTTTGGGCTACAGAAAAGCCTCGAGAATGCTTTGTCAAAGGCACGTTATGAAGGCAGTCATGTTTCTCTTGCCTTTAACATTGACGGGCTGCCAATTTCCAAAAGCTCCACCATGCAGTTGTGGCCCATACAGTGCATGATCCCTGAAGATCGAAGAATACCACCCTTTGTAGTTGTAATTTTCGCAGGCCCAGGAAAGCCTGCTTCAGCCAATGAGTTTCTCAACAAACTTGTCAGTGACCTGCAACAGCTTCTTTCCCAAGGAATGATTTTTCATGGGCACCTAATTGATGTTTCTTTGAAGTGTTTTGTTTTGGATGCCCCAGCACGATCATTTGTGTTTCAGATTAAAGGACATGCAGGTTATTCTGGGTGTCCTAAGTGCACAGCTGAGGGTACATACAGAAACAGTCGACTCAGCTTCCCTACTACGTCATCCACTTTGCGTACAGATGATTCTTTCAGGCGTCAGATTGACTCTGACCATCACCGGGGCACATCAGTATTAACATCACCGCCCATTGACTGTGTGACCTCTGCACCACTGGACTATATGCACCTGTTGTGTTTGGGGATTACGAAAAAGCTGCTCAATGCTTGGCTAAGTGGTCCTTTAGACATAACGCCTTGGGCCTGCAAAGCGCAGACAATTCTCTCACCTTAATGTGTTGTTAGCACCATATGTGCCGAAAGAATTTGCTCGCAAGCGAAGAAGTTTATCTGAAGCTGACCGCTGGAAAGCTACAGAATTCAGGCTCCTCCTCCTGTATAGCGGGCCTCTAGTGCTCAGACCTATTCTAGCTCCTTCTCTTTACAGGAACTTCATGGCAATATATTGTGCAACTTATATTCTTTCAAATGCCAGCCTGTGCCAGCAGCATCTTGATTATGCAGAGTCCCTTCTACAGCACTTTGTAAAAGGTTTTGCAAAGTTGTATGGAAGTGACCAGGTTTCCTATAATATTCACTGCTTGTTACATCTTGGAAATGATGTACGCAAGCACGGACCCCTGGACACTTTCAGTGCATTTCCATTCGAGAACAATATGCAGTTCCTCAAGCGGCTTCTGAAAAGCCACAAAACTCCACTTGCCTAACTATACAATCGCTTGAAGGAGCGAGATGGAGAGGTAGCTGATCTTCCATCTTTTGGCAAAATTAAGTTTTCAAAAGAACATTCAGATGTACCTTTTCTACCCGCCTGTGAACCACCCTTGTACAAACAGGCTACATTTGATAGCTTCATGCTTAGTGTAGAGGTTCCTAACAACTGCTGCATGATAGATTCTTCTGTCATTATTGTAGAGAGTTTTGCAAGATTGAGAGGTATGCAGGTGCCCTGCATCATTGGCCGTGAATTCAAAGTAAAAGAAAACTTGTATGAGAAGCCATTTATTTCTGGCACCATTGATGTTTTTGTGGTTTCACAGCTTTCTGGTGTTAAATGTTGGCCATTAAGAAATGTACGCAAGGTTGCTAGGTTACCCTGGCACGGAAAATTTGTTACTATTCCACTGCTTCATCTGTCTTGAGGGCACTAAAAGAATTGATTGCATTTAGGATAGATTACCCTTCAACAGTTTTTGACACACCGCTTTGCTATGAAGAGATGCTTTGTTTTCTTAAAGGGGAACTCCGGTGCATTTTCGACCATACTGAGATAATGCTGTTTTCAAATAGTATTGACAATCCTGCAAAGGCTAAGGTGGTTAATTTTGCCCAGGCACTCGTCAGTAATTTTAATTAAGCAATAAGCGACAAGTCAAAACAAAGACCAAAACGGGAAGCTGCTCTGTCATCTATGGTGGGTATCAGATGACGTCTCGAGAATTCGTCGCTGATGACGTCACGAGATCGGCTACACCCTGCCACGGCTTGCCAGGGTGCACACATAGCTCACTTTCCTCTTCTGATGCGCGAAAAGCAAGTTGGCGATATCGACGCAGAAGCAAGCTGTGCCAGAGCGTCTGAACTTACTAGTGACAAGTTCAGCAATGATTGCAGCTACTATCTCAGCGCAGAAGCATCGCTTTTTGATTTCGACCCGCCGGCGCGTGAAGCATCTGAAACCCCGAATCGATTTCCTTGTTGCTCAATATTGTAAGACCGACATCAACGATGACGAACACGCTGTATACAGCTGACAAAACTGAACTGTGCTAGCGTTGTCACCTCGTAGAAGAAAGCGCACGTTGCATCTGTCTGCTGGGAAATGCAGGGTTTTCCAAAAAGAGTAGGCCCTTACGTCACATGCACAGGGTGGCCTGCGTTTACTAGTGATTGCAGAATCGGCTACTAATTTTAAAATTTGTTTTCCAAGAAACTGAATGACTTAGGGTGCATAATTTGGCACATATTATCATGGTACCAATGAAAACACATGTTTAAAGTTTTATTGAAATCAGTTAATATCGATGAAACACCGGAGTTCCCCGTTAAGTGGTTGTTACATGAAAGTTTTAATTTGTTGTTTTCTTGCATTAAATGATATGTGGGGTTTAACATCCCGAAACCACCATATGATTATGAGAGACGCCGTAGTGAAGGGCTCCGGAAATTCCGACCACTTGGGATTCATTAACGTTCCCCCCAAATCTGAGCACACGGGCGTACATTTCTGCTTCCATCGGAAATGTAGCAGCCACAGCCGGGATTTGATCCCGCGACCGGCGGGTCAGCAGCCGAGTACCTTAGACACTAGACCACCGTTGCGTTAAATGTTAAGCCAAGCCCTGCTGATCCTAGAAAATAAGTGTAAGTGCTCCCTGAAAAAGTAATTACAACATGTTATTAAAAACTAGTCTTGGTTCCTACTGTACTCTCAAGTCACGATATGAGCTCTTCACATGCTGGAGCAAGAAATTGTGACGTTCCCATGGCCAGGCGAGTATCCTGTATGAAGTCACGAGAATTAGTACTGTAGCCTGACGTCAAGCTAGTGTCGATGTCGCGAGGTGCACCTTGGGAAAATTGGCTTTACTAGTACTGAGGAAAAAATGGCACTAAATTGGGACGAAGTAAGAATGACCGCACAACACTGAGGAACAATGGAACTGAGGAACAACTGTATGTGTGTTTATTACACGGGAAAATATAGAGCTGAAAAAACAAATAGGACTACAACACTTGCTCATACAGATGAAAAGCAAGATGAATCTCTCACGAGTCAAAATGTCCAAAGTTAACAGCTCAGAAACATGTTCTCTTTTTCGAGGAGGGCAAGTGGAGGCTCACTGACACACGTGTCCTTTCTTCCTAATATGGAAGGCTTCGTTGATTTCGCACTCGATCTTGTTACGATATCGTGAAAGCATCTTTCAATTATGGAAGAGCTGGGTGCAGCTGCACGAGGAACAATGGGCTGCTAAGGTGCTGCTTGTTGAAGTCTTGAGATTGAACGGGTGCTCATTCAGGTGATCGTTCAAACATTGACTGGTCTGTCCAGCATAGGTGTAGCCACATGACAACGGAATGTCGTAATACATTTTTGATGCATTCCTCGTACTGTGTTCTGTGCTTCTTTAGCACGCATGCTCTTTGGGGTTACTTTACTTTTTCGCATAGGCTGCCGAGAAAGCCTTACGCCTGCTTTGCTAACGATCTTGAGTGCATGGCTCGCACTGCGTGCGTAAGGGATGGTGGAAATTTTTTGTCTTGTGCTGGGTGTTTCCTGGTGCTTTGCTCAGCACAGAAAGGACAATAAATTTTTGTCGTCTCTTAGGTACATAGTTTGAGTCATGGGCTCATGTAAATTCTGTATCAACTGGCCCTTCAAGACACCCTTCTGGCTTTAATTCCAAAATAATCTATGTCGGCATTTGCTGTACTTCACACTTGCTCCGAGCTATCTCTGTACACAGGAGATTTGTAGGGCAGAGTAAACTGTCCTTCAAAAAAAATGGTGTCACTACCCCTTTAATATGACAGTTATTTGGTCACCATATTGTGCTAGCAGTGAAACGAAACAGCCACTATTGTGCAATAAACATTCACATTCTCCAAAGATAAAGAGGTGTATTGGTTGTGCTTGAATTAAAACTGATGTCTATGTGAGGACTGTTCATAATGTTTAAGAGATATCCATGTCATAAGGGTATCTTAATTGTCCCATTGCATTGTTATATGTAGAGCTCTAAAATGCTTCTGGGCGAATGACAGTTTTATGTATGATTAATGTTTATTGTACTTAATAAACAATAAAACAGTGTCATCCATTTTCAGCATGTGATGGAATTGAGCCCTGTGCTTTCCATGATGTGAATTTGTCTTATACATTTTTTTTTGGTATTTCCCATTTCATGTTTGTTTTTGTATTTTTGCAGCAGTCATATTTGTCGCCTGTTCTGCAGTATTGTATTGGAATGGTGTTTTGCATCATACTGGATTTTGTAAGTTTTTAACTTAAACCTTTTTTATTTCTTGCTAAATGTTCTTGACATTTTTTGTTTGTACCAAAGCTTGTGAACTTCTTTCATTGTATTACCTTCACTGCTAGAATTTCTTAAATGTGTGGAGCTGTGCTTCTATTTTCATCATTGTGTTCACACTTCAACTTGAACATCGTACTTGATTTTATTAGTGTTTATATCAATTTATTTATTCATTATTACTAGAGTACATGATTTGATCTAATGATAATAAACGTTTTATTGCATCTGAGACCTTGTGTGAGCCCAATCTTCTTACGCTTTAGCACTTGTTCCTGGGCAAGTTGATGCCTAAGTTTGCCAAACATATGTTATTCTGTTTTATCGATGGTAAAAGCTTGAAAACCAGTAAGCTTTTAAGCATGCACAGTGGCATGAAAGTTCGCTGTACTCTTTCACGTCGCTGTGCATGATTTTACGTTTCTTCTAACTTATACCATCAATAAACAGTTGGTAATTGGCACTCCGGATCCCTAGTCGTCACCTTATTTGTGTCCAGGAATCCTGTTCTAATTTAGCATTGCACCAGAAATAATTTTAGCGCTTTGATATTTAATCTTCAGCAAAAGGGTTCTTGTGAAAGACATTCAAGCATCAATTGCGAGAGTGCACAAAACCTGAAGGACCCTCGATATTACCACACACACACACACATATATATATAGCTAGGTATTTATGCTCACTAAACATCAGCCTCGGACAGGCCGCATGGACATTCAAAGGACCATTACGGGGTAGATTATTTATGCACAATGAATAAGAAATCAATATACATATCTATTATGAACATATATGTACCTGTGTATATGTATAATATATCCCCTGATAATCCTTTTAATGTCCGTGTCGGCTGTCCAAGACGGATGACGAGCGAACGTACAAATTTGTTACCTTTGTACATTCACAGTATGTCCATTGGACGTACATTGTACGTCCGCGGATATCTGATGGATGTCCGGAATATCCGAGACGGACGTCCCGACGTATTCCTAACGGATATCCGTGGTTACTTGGGTCCACTGCTTCATCTGTCTTGAGGGCACTAAAAGAATTGATTGCATTTAGGATAGATTACCCTTCAATAGTTTTTGACACACCGCTTTGCTATGAAGAGATGCTTTGTTTTCTTAAAGGGGAACTCCGGTGCATTTTCGACCATACTGAGATAATGCTGTTTTCAAATAGTATTGACTATCCTGCAAAGGCTAAGGTGGTTAATTTTGCCCAGGCACTCGTCAGTAATTTTAATTAAGCAATAAGCGACAAGTCAAAACAAAGACCAAAACGAGAAGCTGCTCTGTCATCCATGGTGGGTATCAGATGACGTCTCGAGAATTCGTCGCTGATGACGTCACGAGATCGGCTACACCCCGCCACGGCTTGCCAGGGTGCACACATAGCTCACAGTCCTCTTCTGATGCGCGAAAAGCAAGTTGGCGATATTGACGCAGAAGCAAGCTGTGCCAGAGCGTCTGAACTTACTAGTGACAAGTTCAGCAATGATTGCAGCTACTATCTCAGCGCAGAAGCATCGCTTTTTGATTTCGACCCGCCGGCGCGTGAAGCATCTGAAACCCCGAATCGATTTCCTTGTTGCTCAATATTGTAAGACCGACATCAACGATGACGAACACGCTGTATACAGCTGACAAAACTGAACTGTGCTAGCGTTGTCACCTCGTAGAAGAAAGCGCACGTTGCATCTGTCTGCTGGGAAATGCAGGGTTTTCCAAAAAGAGTAGGCCCTTACGTCACATGCACAGGGTGGCCTGCGTTTACTAGTGTGATTGCAGAATCGGCTACTAATTTTAAAGTTTGTTTTCCAAGAAACTGAATGACTTAGGGTGCATAATTTGGCAGATATTATCACGGCACCAATGAAAACACATGTTTAAAGTTTTATTGAAATCAGTTAATATCGAAAAAACGCCGGAGTTCCCCTTTAAGTGGTTGTTACATGAAAGTTTTAATTTGTTGTTTTCTTGCGTTAAATGATATGTGGGGTTTAACATCCCGAAACCACCATATGATTATGAGAGATGCCGTAGTGGAGGGCTCCGGAAATTTCGACCACCTGGGATTCATTAACGTGCCCCCAAATCTGAGCACACGGGCGTACATTTCCGCTTCCATCGGAAATGCAGCAGCCACAGCCGGGATTTGATCCCGCGACCTTCGGGTCAGCAGGCAAGTACCTTAGACACTAGACCACCATTGCGTTAAATGTTAAGCCAAGCCCTGCTGATCCTAGAAAATAAGTGTAAGTGCTCCCTGAAAAAGTATTTACAACATGTTATTAAAAACTAGTCTTGGTTCCTACTGTACTCTCAAGTCGCGATATGAGCTCTTCACATGCTGGAGCAAGAAATTGTGACGTTCCCATGGCCAGGCGAGTATCCTGTATGAAGTCGCCAGAATCAGTACTGTAGCCTGACGTCAAGCTAGTGCCAATGTCGCGAGGTGCACCTTGGGAAAATTGGCTTTACTAGTACTGAGGGAAAAATGGCACTAAATTGGGACGAAGAAAGAATGACCGCACAACACTGAGGAGCAATGGAACCGAGGAACAACTGTGTGTGTGTTTATTACACGGGAAAATATAAAGCTGCAAAAACAAATAGGACTGCAACACTTGCTCATAAAGATGAAAAGCAAGATGAATCTCTCACGAGTCAAAATGTCCAAAGTTAACAGCTCAGAAACACGTTCTCTTTTTCGAGGAGGGCAAGTGGAGGCTCACTGACACACGTGTCCTTTCTTCCTAATATGGAAGGCTTCGTTGATTTCGCAGTCGATCTTGTTACGATATCGTGAAAGCATCTTTCAATTATGGAAGAGCTGGGTGCAGCTGCACGAGGAACAATGGGCTGCTAAGGTGCCCATTGTTGAAGTCTTGAGATTGAACGGGTGCTCATTCAGGTGATCGTTCAAACATTGACTGGTCTGTCCAGCATAGGTGTAGCCACATGACAACGGAATGTCGTAATACATTGTTAATGCACTCCTCGTACTGTGTCCTGTGCTTCTTTATGCACGCATGCTCTTTGGGGTTACTTTACTTGTTCGCATAGGCTGCCGAGAAACCCTTACGCCTGCTTTGCTAACGATCTTGAGTGCACGGCTCGCACCGCGTGCGTAAGGGATGGCGGAAATTTTTTGTTTTGTGCTGGGTGTTTCCTGGTGCTTTGCTCAGCACAGGAAGGACAATAAATTTTTGTCGTCTCTTAGGTACATAGTTTGAGTCATGCGCTCATGCAAATCGTGTATCAACTGGCCCTTCAAGACACCCTTCTGGCTTTAATTCCAAAATAATCTATCTCGGCATTTGCTGTACTTCACACTTGCTCCGAGCTATCTCTGTACACAGGAGATTTGTAGGGCAGAGTAAACTGTCCTTCAAAAAAATGGTGTCACTACCCCTTTAATATGACAGTTATTTGGTCACCATATTGTAGCAGTGAAACGAAACAGCCACTATTGTGCAATAAACATTCACATACTCCAAAGATAAAGAGGTGTATTGGTTGTGCTTAAATTAAAACTGATGTCTATGTGAGGACTGTTCATAGTGTTTAAGAGATATCCATGTCATAAGGGTATCTTAATTGTCCCATTGCATTGTTCTATGTAGATCTCTAAAATGCTTCTGGGCGAATGACAGTTTTATCTATGATTAATGTTTATTGTACTTAATAAACAATAAAACTGTGTCATCCATTTTCAGCATGTGATGGAATTGAGCCCTGTGCTTTCCATGATGTGAATTTGTCTTATACATTTTTTTTGGTATTTCCCATTTCATGTTTGTTTTTGTATTTTTGCAGCAGTCATATTTGTCGCCTGTTCTGCAGTATTGTATTGGAATGGTGTTTTGCATCATACTGGATTTTGTAAGTTTTTAACTTAAACCTTTTTTATTTCTTGCTAAATGTTCTTGACATTTTTTGTTTGTACCAAAGCTTGTGAACTTCTTTCATTGTATTACCTTCACTGCTAGAATTTCTTAAATGTGTGGAGCTGTGCTTCTATTTTCATCATTGTGTTCACACTTCAACTTGAACATCGTACTTGATTTTATTAGTGTTTATATCAATTTATTTATTCATTATTACTAGAGTACATGATTTGATCTAATGATAATAAACGTTTTATTGCATCTGAGACCTTGTGTGAGCCCAATCTTCTTACGCTTTAGCACTTGTTCCTGGGCAAGTTGATGCCTAAGTTTTCCAAACATATGTTATTCTGTTTTATCGATGGTAAAAGCTTGAAAACCAGTAAGCTTTTAAGCATGCACAGTGGCATGAAAGTTCGCTGTACTCTTTCACGTCGCTGTGCATGATTTTACGTTTCTTCTAACTTATACCATCAATAAACAGTTGGTAATTGGCACTCCGGATCCCTAGTCGTCACCTTATTTGTGTCCAGGAATCCTGTTCTAATTTAGCATTGCACCAGAAATAATTTTAGCGCTTTGATATTTAATCTTCAGCAAAAGGGTTCTTGTGAAAGACGTTCAAGCATCAATTGCGAGAGTGCACAAAACCTGAAGGACCCTCGATATTACCACACACACACACACATATATATATAGCTAGGTATTTATGCTCACTCAACATCAGCCTCGGACAGGCCGCATGGACATTCAAAGGACCATTAGGGGGTAGATTATTTATGCACAATGAATAAGAAATCAATATACATATCTATTATGAACATATATGTACCTGTGTATATGTATAATATATCCCCTGATGGTCCTTTTAATGTCCGTGTCGGCTGTCCAAGACGGATGACGAGCGAACGTACAAATTTGTTACCTTTGTACAGTCACAGTATGTCCATTGGAGGTACATTGTACGTCCGCGGATATCTGATGGGTGTCCGGAATATCCGAGATGGACGTCCCGACGTATTCCTAACGGATATGCGTGGTTACTTGGGCGGGTGACAGCGCATCCATCCCGCGTTCGCCCCGTAGTATGCGCCGGCGCGGGGCGCATCCAGTGAGAACGACGCTACCTTTCGGCGGCAGGGGAATTGCGGTCGCTGTAGAAAGCGGATGTTTCAGTGTGAACTAGGTATTATTGCGTTGTCTGGGTACAGTGCAATATCCCGGCCACAGCAGCAGTATTTCGGCGGGCGCGTAATCGTTTAAAGACCCAAGATTGTCAAAATTATTCCCAAGTCTTCAGCTACAGCGTGCCTCTCAATCAAATGGCGGTTTTGTCACCTTAGCAACATAATTAAAATTGCATGATGCAACTATCGACAAGAACAGTGCCGCGCGCGTAACGAAGGAAGTCGAAGCTGTCGCAGTGTGCAGACTACAACTCGATACAGCAGTAATTTAACAAGAAACTTTCGGGTTGATAGATGCTCCTTTGATACCGCAATCTTCCTAATTTTCTATTCGTTCACCAACCGAGCTTTAAAAACTGCATGCAGTTTCCCCATGGATGACTGCTTCGCCGTCGTTTGTTAATACTTGCATTTCGACCGTGTGTTACAGCTTTGACATTTCGTTTTGTTTTGAATGCAGTACGAACGAACACATTAAAAAGCTTTTCACGGACGTGTCAGTAATTAAACACAAGACTATAAGCGCGACGTATGCAAGCGCATATCACGGGATCGAATCCCGGCCGCGGTGGCTGCATTTTCGGCGGAGGCGCAAATACTGAGGTGCGTGTACCTAGATTTAGGTGCACTTTAAAGCACCCGGGGTGGTCGAATTACCGGAGCACTCCTCTATAGCGTCTCTCATAATGATATGGTGCTTTTGGGACGTTAATCCTTACTACTAATATCAAAGCACACAAGCGCATAGAAACGCAAAGCGTGAGGTGACAGACCATGCCAAGGTGGCGCCATCGCGCGGCTGTCAATATCAACTGCATCAGCCACGGCTCCTCTCTGAACACACTACCCCATATTCTAGTACACTATAGTGCGACTATCAGCCCGCAATAGCAGCGAATAAACGCCCATAAACCTTCGGGCGCGCACCGCGACCCCCCGCGCCGCACCCGCTACTACAGTGGCTAGAATAGGAAAGTGTGATGAGCGGCAAGCAGCGCCTACGGAGCGCACTGAAACGTCTGAGGAGGAGCCGCGTGGGGGCGCGCGCAGTCGTTTATACGTTTATACTCTGAGGAGTGCACACGCGGTAGAGGTCGGACGTGTTTTTGGAGAGCTCCGGAATGACAGCTACAGATAAGTGTTTTTGCATGTTTCCAGCTTGCCTCTGTCTGTAGCGTTATGAGAACGTAAGGCGCTAGCGTAAAGCTTGATTAGGTCTATTACGGTGTACGTTTTTTTTAGTATTTTGTACTGTGTCTTTTTTTCTCCAGCCACCACGTGGCTGAGGTCTGCGCGTAGACCGACCACGTGCATGCGCAGGTGCTGTGAAGTGTAGCGTATTTATTTATTATTGTGGTTCTTTTTGGCTTAGACCAGTGTATTTTAGTACAGTTTTCTAACACGTGGGCATCGGTAAACTGAGCTAGCCATGGTCAAAAAGACCGTAAAGTGTTCAGAGTGCGGGGCAGGTTGGAAGGTGGTAGTTAGTGCGGAGGAGAAAGCAGAAGATGACGCCAAGTGTAGACAGTGCGAGTTCGAGGAGAAAATGAAAAATATGATGGCGGTTCAGAGTGGGCTCATGGAGAAAATCGCAGAGCTGGAGAATGCATTGGCGAAGGAGTTAGAGAAAACGTCAGCCATGGAAGAAAGGCTCCGGTCAGCCGAGAAGGGCCTATCGAAGGTCGTGAAAGGGAACGAAGACGCAGGTGACGGCGGAAGCATTATGGCGACGACCCCCCGTGCGGGAGAGATGAAGGAAACAGGCATGACAAAGGCAGATACATTGGCCACAGGGCCCAGCTACCGGGAAGTAGTTTTGAGGGAGGGAGGGAGCAAACCAGCAGCCGTGACTCACACTAGTCACCTAGTCAGCAGCCAGGTGCAGGTTTCAGAAGGAATGTCTGAACAGGTCATCATCGCCGGTGACTCAAATTTAGTCCGATGCGCAGCGGCAATCAAAGAAAGGGTGAAAGGCGACAAGAGAGTTGCGATAGGGACGTTCCCAGGACAAACGCTGGGGACAGTAATGAGTCAAGCGGGTGAACAACTCGCAGCTAAAGCTAACAATCGTAACCTCGTTGTAATTGCGGGAGGGCTAAATGACGTCCTGAAAAAAAGAATCGTCAGGACTAGCGACGACCTTGGCGAAAGGGGTGGATGACATGCGCGCCGTGTCCCCCCAGGTGCAAATTGTAGTATGCACAGTACCGGAAGTACCAGTACGCAACGTCAACCTGCAAAGAGCGGTTGTCGACGCAAACAAAGAGATATGGCGAATAAGTCGAGAGAAGGGTTTCGAGGTAGTGGATTTAAACAGGGAAGTGCACAGGTGGGGTGGATTCCAAAGAGACAAGATTCATTTCGATAAGAGGCTTGGACACGAGGTGGGCTGGCGACTGGCGACTGGCAGGACGCGCAGTAGCTTTTTTGGGGGGTTCACGGGCCCTTCGGAGTCCGGGGTAGCTCGTAACAGGGAAAACAACCAGGAGGACGCTTTGACAGGTAGAATTGGGAAAAACCAGAAAAAAGGTAAAAGAAAAAGGAAAAAGGCGCGTGTTGCAATTAGTTACATAAACATGCAGGGTGGCAGAAAGAAGGCAAAATGGTTAGAGATTGAGGAGCAGTTAAACAAAGAACAGATAGGCGTGTATGCGGTTACAGAAACACACCTTAGAGACTTGGAAGAGCCACCACATATTGAAAATTATGTTTGGGAAGGGTGTAACAGGACCATATCGGAAAGGAAAGGTGGGGGTGTAGGAATGCTAATTCATCGCGGAGCCAAATGGGTTAGAGTGAAACAGACGTGTTCAGAGCACCTCTGGGTTCTGGGCACAGTAGGTGGAAAGGAAACGTGGCTAGGGGTAGCCTACTTGTGGACGGGGAATAACTGCAGAGAAAAGAATCAGGAGATAGTGGATTGCATGAGTGCGGATATTAAGGAATTTGGTAATGGGGCCGAAATCATCCTTCTATGGGACATGAATGCCCACATACATGACCTTGACGGATATTCAGACACCAATGGGAAGTTATTACTAGATCTTTGCGAGCAACATAGTCTGGGGATAGTTAACACGGGGCCTAAATGTGACGGCCAGATCACATGGGAAGTCGGAAACAGGCAATCAAGTATTGATTATTGTCTCATGACTGAAGGAATTTACCACAAACTGACAGAAATGAGGATAGACGAGGAAGGCATTAACAGCTTGGGTAGTGATCATAAACGAATAACATTACAAATGGGATACGAAACTGAAAATGTGAGCATGGAATCAAAGTCTGGCAGCTCGTATTTAAATGACAAACAAATAATAAATATAGCCGCAAGAGTCGAGGAAGAAGTAGGCGAAATACCAGGCAAGGACTGGGAGTATAGTGAGCTGTTACATCTAATGACGAAGGAGATAGGGAGAGAGAAGAAAACTGTTTGCTGGAAAGGAAAAAGGAAGCCAAAATGTTGGTGGAACAAGGAAATCCGGGAGGCGATCGAGAAGCGACGCGAAGCATCACGGGAGCATAGAAAGGCAAAAAAGGAGAAGCGGCCGCAGGACGAAGTAAAAAAAATATGGGAAATATATTTAGAGAAAAAATCCCTTGTACAGAAATTGGTAGAGGCAAAAATTAAAGGTGAAAGTGAACGCTGGATGACAGAGATACACGAAAAAAAGGAGGCCGCGCCTAGGATTTTTTGGAGCCATATAAAGGCGCTAGGTAGGAAGTCTGTCACAACGCAACAACATATTCTAGATGAAGGAGGAAATCAATTGGAAGGGTACGAAGCGCTAGGTTACATCCAAAAGGTAACAGCCGATTCGTTTCAAAAGAGCGTCCAGGGGATCTCCCCGGTGAGTAAAAGTGTGGCGGAGAAAGCAACAGAGGAAGAGCTAGTACTTGATAATTTCAACTGGAAAAAGGCCGAAGGAAAAATTCCAAAGCGCACTGCCGCGGGTTTAGATGGGATTCCCGTTAGCCTCATTAACGAACTAGGACATAACACTAAAGAAGCATTGTTAAAAGCAGTAGAAAAAAGCTTAAAGGACGGACAAATACCGGACAGTTGGCGACAAAGTAGAATGAACTTAATCTATAAAGGCAAGGGAGAAAAGGACAAGATTCGCTCGTATAGACCACTAACCATTACATCGGTACTATACAGGATGGCGATGCAAGCAGTAAAAATGAAAATAGAAACATGGGCCGAACATAACGATATTTTGGGAGAACTTCAGAACGGATTTCGAGTCGACAGGCGGTTAGACGATAACCTGTTTGTTCTCACTCAGTGTATAGAAATATCTAAAATAGAGAATAGGCCCTTGTACGTGGCTTTTCTAGACATCACTGGGGCATACGACAACGTTAATCAGGAAATTTTGTGGGATATATTGAAAGGAATGGGCATGGGCGACGACTGTATACAGCTTTTGAGGGAGATATACCGAGAAAATACAGTTTGCATAGAGTGGGAAGGAATGCGTAGCAAAGAGAACGTTGAGGTTAGCAAGGGTCTGAGACAGGGATGTCCTTTGTCCCCGCTGTTATTCATGCTGTACATGGTGAGTATGGAAAAAGCGCTAGAAGGTAGCAACATTGGTTTTAATCTGTCACACAAACAGGGCGGCATGATGATTGAGCAGAAGCTTCCAGGTTTATTTTATGCGGACGATATCGTCTTATTTGCGGACAGTCGAGATGATATACAGCAGCTGGCGAATATATGCGGAAGGGAAGGTGAAGCTCTTGGACTAGGATTCAGTGTAACGAAGTGTGGATTGATGGTTTTCAATGATCCCTGTGATCAGACGGTGTCCATACAAGGCCAAGAAATACCGAGGGTAAGCGAATACAAGTACCTTGGAGTATGGGTAAATGAGAGTGAAAGATACATGGAGGTACAGGAAAAAGCCTCGGCAGCAAAGGGAAAGAGGAATGCGGCAATAATGAAGCACAGAGCGTTGTGGGGATACAATAGGTATGAAGTGCTTCGAGGTCTGTGGAAGGGTGTAATGGTTCCAGGGCTTACTTTTGGGAACTCAGTGGTGTGCATGAGGGCAGAGGTGCAATCGGGAATGGATGTAAACCAAAGGACTGTGGGACGCCTCGCATTGGGTGCTCACGGGAAGACGACAAACGAGGCTGTAAAGGGCGATATGGGGTGGGCAGGTTTTGAGGCGAGGGAAGCGCAGAGCAAAATAAGGTTCGAAGAAAGGCTAAGAAATATGAAGGAGAGTAGATGGGCAGAGAAGGTGTTCCGTTATTTGTATAGGAAGAGCGTGGACACACAGTGGAGAAAAAGAACTAGAAGACTCACTAGTAAATATACGGCTGGTATTGTAAGCCATATGTCAACAAAGAGCGTTAAGGGAAAAGTCAGGGAGGCGGAGAGGATTTACTGGATGGCAGCTATGGAGAAAAAACCGGCTTTGAGTAACTAGCGAAAGGGCAAAAATGAAATAAGGAGGGAGGCATTTTACGATAATTCAAGGGGAAGCGCTTTACTGTTTGAAGCGAGATCGGGTTGCCTTAGAACGCGTAGTTATAAAGCAAGATTCAGTAAAGAAGAAGAACAATGCACATGCTGCGGGAAAGATAAGGAAACGGCGGAGCATGTTCTGATTGAATGTGGAGATATCCACCCAGGTGTACGTTTGGGCACGAGCCTACAGGAAGCCTTGGGTTTTGGGGACAACAATGGAAAGCTGAACACACCCGCGATTGAAATAAGTAAGAGACGGTTAGACTATTGGTGGCAGAAAATTAGAGAGAAAGGACAAAAATAAATATTGGAAAAATAAAATATGGACAGTGTGCCGTAAATGGCAGAGAACTTAAGCTGAAAATTTACCTTTTTTTCCATTAAGATAGAATTTATCGAAGTAGAGGCATTAGGCCAACATCAAAAAAGAAAAAAGGTTTTTTTTTTTTTGTCGAGCCTGGTGGCATACTTGTCACCACCCCGTTATAAAGGGGACGCTCATAGCATCCATCCAGCATCCATCCATCCATACGTTGTTTGCACGTTTCCGACAGGTTGGTCGGGTGCGTTCGTCCTCGTTTTTTTTTTATTGCGTGGCACTCTCACACCAATGCTTCTGTATGCACTCTCATGGCGCGAAAATAAAGTCATTGCTTCGTCCCGGGGTGCACTACAGGCTACAAGTCTGGTTGTTCGGCGTTAGTAAGAACAAAGCTCTGCGCAGTGGCGGAGAGCGATCCCGCGCGCTGACAAGCCGCTTCAAGAAAACTTGGCTGTGTGCAAGCTGCACTTCGACGAGAGGTATGTACATCTCCCGGCACTTCGAGCTCACTGTGAACGGCGAAATGGTCCACATAGAAAGGGGTAGGCCCATAGACGTGCTTGTCGTTCGGGGGGGGGGGGGGGGGCGAAGGTTCGTTGCAGTGCGCCCCCTCCCTATTAATTCAGTGTATGAGGCAGATTTTGCGCCCCCCCCCTTTAGATGATTTAAAGAGTGCCCCGCTGCCTAGTAAATGTATAGAGCAGATTTAGCGTCCCCCTCACAGGTGACTGGGGGGGTGAGGCGCTCACGCCCTTTGCTCCCCTTGTGCGGACGCCTATTGGTAGGCTTTTCGGTGAAGCTCTTCGTATTTGTAGACGACCTTGAAATCCCTTTTTCAAAGTGGTTTTGCTACAACGAGCTTCACAGTGACAGCTTGAAAGAGCCTTTTTTTCTGATTAAAAAACAAAACAAAGATGTCACACTGGGCTGCGCAAAACATGGTTCGAGCCTCACCAATCAAGTGAACACGTTTTTTTTTCTGCTCATCCATTTGTGTCTTTACACAAAGGCACACCACAAGGAGCGAGCATCTCCCCGTGTAAAGAAGTACCTGAAGCCCAGGCGCGTCATGCTCTCAGTCCAAAGGAAACAATGTTCTGTGGGGTGCTTGTGAAATATATAACTTTTTTCTTGGGGATAGAAAAAAAAGACGCACGACCAATTATCAAGTATGCATTGTTGTAAACAGATAGTGAGTCACTACTCGGAAATGCCTTGTATGACCAGTATGCAGAAAATAAAAGGTTTTCATTAAGATACCACTCGGGATTCTCGTCCCTGAAATGATGGTTCGCCGTAGAAGGTGTTGCAAACAGTGGCTCACAACCTAGTCCATCGGTCCACTCTTCTACCATTTCACATCAATAAAATGTTTCAGTGCCGTAACGCGCTCACTTTCAGCACCCTGTCGATATTTCAGTTCAGTTGCGCACCCACGTAGGCATCCAGTAATTCCAGAAGCTTATTAGCATATTTTCTCGGTCGCAATTTGAAACCATGCACGAGCAACAAAATATATTTTATATGTTTCGCGTTGCCCACGCGCGCGGTTGATTTCCGTCTCATACATGCGCAGCGCATCGCTAGCTTGAATGACGAGCAAACATGTGCCATCGCCATCTGGCGGTTTCCTCCCATGGCGTTACGCGCTAGCCGGCCCGTTCATCACACTTTTCTATTCTAGCCACTGTACCGCTACCAAAACAACCGCCTTTTTTGCCCTAGCACACGGAGGAAGGAAAGGTGCCCTAGCACAACGATGATAGATGAATAGATCGATGGATAGATAGGTGGATGGATATGGCTGTACCCTTAATTACGGGCGGTGGCTAGCGTCACCAAGCCGTAATACTTAATGAACCAAAAACCAGATTTATTTTTTCGCCTTAAATAGTGAGATTGAGGATTCTTAATTTGATGTGAAGGGTTTAATTTTCACTCGTGCCTTGACTTTAGCCCCCAATCAGATAACCTCCTTCTAGTTAATTCTACCCGCTTAAAGTCTATTTTTCCCTCCCTGTCCCTAAACCCCAGTACTTTGAAAAACTCTGCGCCATCGTCCTGAACTATAGGGTGAAGCCCTTTACAGAACATTATCAAGTGTTCGGCAGTTTCTTCTTTCTCTCCACACGCACTGCATACCGTGTCTACCCCTTCGTATTTGGCCCGATATGTCTTGATTCGCAATACTCCCGTTCTAGCTGGCCTCAAACAGTAAAGAACTACCCCGAGTATTATCATAGATCCTCTCCTCGGCAATTTCCTGCTGAAAAGTTCGATAGATCTCTAATGCGGACTTCTTTGTCATGCCACTTCTCCTCATATCGGTCTCCATTTCGTTCACCTTCTTATCTTAACTGATATAGTTCTTTTTGGTTTGGTCCCCTGCTGTTTTCTAAGTATTTACACGTCAGTTTTCTTGTTCACTTCCTCCATTTTGTATCGACGTTCTTCATGTATAGGTAGCTGAAAAACTTCCTAGCGTAACGCTTCTCCCCCATTTCTCTCAATCGCTTCTCAAATTTTATCTTGCTGCTAGCTTAATTCTCTGCCCTCAAATGATGTCTATCCCATATCACCTTGTACTCCCTGATTTGGTGTAATCCCGTGAGCTCCTAAAGCATACCTATTCCACGTTGCTTAATTTTTAATCTTGCTTGAACTTCTGATCTCATGCACAAGACCGCTTTGCCGATTGTCAAACCAGGAACCATGACCCCTTTCCATATTCCTCTCACAACATCATACCTATTGTAATTCCGCAGTGCCCTGTTTTTCATTACCGCTGCATTCCTGTTACCTTTATTCGACACGTATATTTCGTGTTCCCTTAGGTACTCGGCCCCATTGCTTATCCATACGCCCAGATATATTTGTATTTATCTGTTATCTCTAGCGTGACCTCCTGTATTCTAAGCTCACTACCTTCCTTGTCATTAAAAATCATGACTGCTGATTTTTCCTTACTGAACCTGAAATCTAACCTATCTCCCTCATTACCGCAGATGTCCACCAATCTCTGCAAATCTTCCTTGTTGTCGGCCATTAGCACTATATCATCTTCGTACATCAATGCTGGTAGTGCCTGTTCAATGAGTTTTCTTTGTTTGACGAAAGAGAGGTTGAAGCCCAGTCCACTTCCTTCTAATTTGGCCTCTAATCCTTCTAGGTACATCATGAATAATATGGGTGACAGGGGGGATGATGGATGGATGGATGGATATGAATGTACCCCTTAGATTGGGCGGTGGCTAGCGTCACCAAGCCGTCATACCTAATGAACCAAAAATTAGATTTTTTTTTCTTTAAAAAGTGAGTTTGAGGATTTGTACTTTGCACTGAAGGGTTTAATTTTCACTCGTGCCTTGGCTTTAGCCACCAATCAGATAACCTCCTTCTAGTTAAGTTTACCCGCTTAAAGTCTATTTTGCCCTCCCGGTCCCTAAACCCCAGTGCTTTGATGATGATAGGCTTACCAGCGCTGTCTCTAGGTCGGATAAGTTAGTTCACAACGCCACCGTCACCATAATTTTCGTTGCTTGTCAAAGGTACAGTTTCCCTTCTCTAATTTGAAGTGTATTGCCAACGCCTCCTAGATTCCCCGTGCCTGTCGAGAGCAGTCAGACTGCTTCGACCGGATCCCCACTTTCCTATCTCCTTCTATTTTCCGTCGCTCACCTCTCTATTTCTTCTATTTCCTTCTATTTTTTTTATCTCTCTTTACCCCCACCCCTATAACGCACTGCGCCGTGTCGCCTACAGGCGTCACCCCCGGAAGCTTTTCAAAAGATTTTCCGGGGATGACGCTACAGGCAGACAGAAATTAGGTGCCCTTTTCCTCTTCCCTATAACCACTACCACCACCACCTGCCGGATTATCGGCGGTCACTTGGGAAGTGGCGGTCGTCGGAACTAAGGTGGTGGCGCTACTCAAGTAGGGGTGTCTTCAAATAGGTTTTCATCTTTTTAGAGCCTAAATGCAACACAAATAACGTAAATAAGTTTTAAAAAGACGTAAACGTAATTTTAAATAACCCTACGTTAGTAACGCCGTCATTCAGCGCTTTTTTAATACAAGGCATCCTCTAAAATTAGTAGCGAACGCCAAAATTGCCAATCTCAAAGGCCAAGTACAACAACCCTTATCTCTACGTAGGCAGCGCTGCCATAGATGACCGGTGTTTCGCGCTGATCCGGCAGGCACAAGAAATCTAGGAGGCGTTGCTATGGCGCACATGTGGTCCACAAAATAATGCTGGGGCTTATCTGTGGGCTTATTTTGTGGCATAAACCACAGAGTACTGGCCACAGAACTGGTAGGTGTTCTGTGGTACTGGTAGGTAGATTGGTAGGTGTTCGTCTAAACCACAGAATATGCACTGTGAATCGCGCACACCTGGTTGGTTTGACAGCGTCCACGAAGAGGGGCGTTTCGTTGGTTTCGTTTGTGTGATCACTTTTAACTAGGTGTCTTTTCACACAGCAGGGATTCACCGTGTGATTGTAGACGTTGCGATGCCTTCGTTGAAGAAGCCAACGTTCGGCGCCCAGACGTTTTTCGCCTCGAGTCATGCGAGGGACACCTGTGGCATGAACGGATTACCGCTCACTCCGAACTCGATCAGGGTGCTCGGACTCTTTCAGCGTCTCAAATGCCTGTCTCACAAGAATCTCTGCGCATACCTCGACGCCTTTCGTAGCAAACACGGTAGTACATTTACTCCTCTCTTTGTATGAATGTAACAAAATCATATACGTTTTCTTTGTCGCCAGAGCGACTCGTGGTCGTCATTGAACACTTCAAAAATTCTTTGCAAGATGAAATTCCGAAGAAGTTGCCGTAAGTGTAGCGATTCCTCCCTCTGTTTGAGCTGTGGACAATGTGGCATACGTGTTTTCAGAGTTGACACCTTCAGCAGAATATGCCGAGAAGTTCTGGAAGCCCTGGACTACCTGCACGCAAGAGGCATCACGCACCGGGCTCTCTCTCCGTGCTCCGTACTTCTCGATGACAAGGTATGATTAGGATCTGCTTTGTTCCTGATGAAAGAGAAAGAACGACACATAAAGCGCTACGAAATGCAATTTATCGCAGCTAGGCAACGGTATAGAGAACTATAACATGATCTATAATGGCGCGACCGGCAGAACGCGACTGCTGCCTCTGCGGTCTAAAACGACACCGATGGCCGCTAGGATTTCTCGCGGCGCCGCTGCGTCTTTTCATGTAACGTGCGCGAGGTGAGCGTGCGCCGGCGGTGTCTTCTCTGGATAGCGGGGGCAGCGCGGAGTCAATCAGTGCATGTGTATGTGTGCGAGTTTGGCCCGTTGAGCCACCGCCACCTGATGAAACTTCGTCAATGCCTGGAAGCTCTACCGCATATGTCAACAGGCTGACGACGCTGGTTGCGTTGTGCCCTGTAGTGGCACTCAACGCAACCGACGCCGGCATTCGTCTGTGCGTACGCAGCAGGGTTGCAGTCCCTGCTGCATTACTGCGCTTCGACAAGAAACGACAAATGTTGCATCATTCTCTGTGTGCCGTCGGGCTCTTCAGAGTTTTGATATGGGCTGCTTGTGGTTGTGCTCGTTAATGAGTGACCAGATTGCGAGCAGCTGCGGTGCCAAGGAAGGTTGTGCCCACATTTCTGTGGAAACTGTGAATCTGTGCCGCGAGTGTATGTATTTGTATTTCTGACTTACCAAGGCGCGCGGAAGGCATAAATACGGGCTATCCTAAGGGATAGTGTCAGCCCAACAACATATGAAAAAGTAAATATGCTGCTTTTCTTTCGTTTCGTGTATTGTGTTAAATTTAGTAACGTGTTATTCCGTGTTACTTTTATCCCATGCGCGCATATCCCATGCGCGCATGGGATAATTATGGTATTGGCCTTAGCCAATACCATAAACGGGAAGTATAATGCTGTCGTTTTCTTGTCATTCGCAGGTGTTCGAAATGATTTTTAGCCCAAGTGATATAGACGAGAGGGCCAGCGACGGCCAGAAGGCAATCCTAGCACACACGAGACGCACTTTTTATTCCTCCGGTCCATGTGCGTGCTGCTCAACAAGCGTTCTTGCGTTACGCGTACCACACTCTTGTGGGCCGCGGGCCCCGTAACAGAGCGAAGCTGACGAACATTTCTTGCAGGCCGGATTATTGCATTTTCAGTTCTAACAAGCTACTCTACTGCATGTGTGCCAGTGCAATCTTCTGCATTCTCCCGTCAGTACCGGAGTGGAGTCTGTACTTTGTGAGATATCCCACACCAACAAACATATAGCTCGCGACATGTCGAAGTGGAGAACGAATTCTCATTACTTTGCTCCGGGCTGCCCAATTGGTAACCGGGGCGCTCCGAAGGCATCGCTGTTTGCTGCTCCCAGGTATGATGATCTCCGCAGAAAGTGGGAGCGCAACCTCTGGAAGGCTGACAAGCCTCTGACTGAAACTTCAGTGGTGTGCGAAAATCATTTCGAGCCAAGATACATCCTGCGCGAATATGTGCACTTGATAAACCGCAGTGAAGTGTGCATTACTCAAGGAAAATCATCACTGGTTCCTGATGCCGTACCAACGCTTTTGCCAGGTTGTCCACGTAGTAACTGACCTCGTAGTTTTACGTTTGCATGAACCAGAAAGCTAGCGCGCGTTAGAAGTAACCACATCCGCAGCTCTGCAGGAATCCGCAACGGCTCAACAACTCAGCCGAAGCTGGCATGAAAAGTAGCAGCGGCGCTACCTGGCGGCATCCGCGTTAAAGCTGACGCCGGAGCCCAGCCAGTCGCACCACTATGTCACACTCTAGTTCACTATAGCATTGTTTAAAAAAGTAAAGCCTGCTAGCGCATGCGTAGTGTGCATCGTCACGACTACGCGGAGAAAAAAAAATCATGACCGTGAAAGAATTTCAAATAATGAAAATTGAGCAAAATTCTCCACAGTAAACTCGTCAGCAAGATGAGGTTTCCTATACAGGTTTGTCAGTGAACCATAAACATCTTTTATATAGTGCAGGGAAACACATAGACACGACTAGGCACACAAAGACACCACACGGAGTTACTAGCAACAAGTTTATTAAAAAAAAAAATGCGGACCACTTAAATAATACCATCGCTAGGCAGAAAGTTGAACATGTGGAGTCGCTGAAAACATTCTTGAAGAATACCATTGATTTTTAGCAAATTCACGATAAAAGTGAATCATGTAAATTAGCGCTTGAGCTAAAACCTCAACTCCTTAATGGACAATGCTAAAGATGATTTGCTAAAACCCAGATCACGTAGTGAATCGATAAGTTCGCTTCTACAATCAGGCGTGTGATCTTTTATTTTTGTCCACTTGCAATAACTGGCTCTTGAAACAAAGCACAGCAACCACACACATCAACCTGGAGTGCAAGCAACCCTTCAGGTGCGAGTTTATTTGACTTTCTCTCTGCTCTCTCAGTCGATCAGAATGGCCTATTTGTAAAGTTGCCCGATATCGCTGACAGCAAAATTGCAGAAGTATCGTAATCTTCTGCCTACAAAAGTGGTTGTCTCGCAAGGCAGGTATCCCACCCCCGATTTTTTTTTTTTTTTCGGGAAAAAAGTTATTAGAAGTAGTCTGCAGTATTTCCTTGAGTTTAAATTGGTGCTGTCTAATCACAGCTGTTTGAGAAGCTGCTGTTGCTTAAGGGCAAATAACACAACAACCTTGTGGCTCATAGAACCTGTGTCTAGAATAAATGTATGCTATTTCTCAATCGGTAAAAAAAAAACTGAAGTAGCACCAACCATGCCCCTTTGCCTCTGCCTCCTCTCTCAGCAACTGCAGCAGCACCCCTAGAGCATCAAGCTGGAAACTACAGACACAGGCATACTCTTTCCTGGCACACAAGGGAGGGTAAGCTGGTGTCGCCATGGAAACAAACGAAAACGTGGTCAAGGCAGATAAGATCGTGCTTGCACTACGAAGGCTACCAGGCACAGGGGAGAGGAGGAGCCCACAAACTGATGCGAATGGGCTTTACGATTCTCGAGTAAATATTGCTGCCATCTTGTGGATGACATGCAATCTAAGCTGTAGACGAGCGCTTCTCGTCCTGAACGCTATAAGGCAGCATGTATTATGCTAGGACAAGCTCTGCTCATCCAAAGCACTTGAAAGGTTAAGGTGCCATATCAGGGATAATGATGCTGTGTTAACATACGAATCTTGCTTCCGAAGAATTGTGCAAGCTTACGCAACCAGCCGTGCGAATGCTTGGCTATAGCTCTCAAGTACCTTGCATGAAGGCAAGTCCTGTGAACATCTGCATTTACCACATTGCAAGGCCAAATTGCATTCTCGCTTGTAGTTTATATTATTTGAATGTTCTCTCAGTCACCTGTTTAGGCACACCTCCTCTGGCCAATGTAAGTACAACTGCAAGACAGGGGGCCTCATACTCTACTCACAGCATACTTCAAAAATGGGCTTGCATGCTTTGTGCCACATGCAGCCTTCTTCGGTCCTTCTCTTTTGATGAGTCTACAAACCCTGTCCTGCTTGTTGCGGGCTGAAATTCTTTGGCATCCTAACTCCTTTCATTTCAGCTACAAGTCAAGCTTGCCAACTACGGATTGTGCCACATGACTGAGAATGGCAGGACTGTACCTTTTCCACTGGGGTGAGCAGAGCATGTTTCGCTTTTGTGTTTGGGTTACCATCTGCATTCATGATATTCAGGACACCGAAATACCTTGCCCCTGAAATCTTGACTCAAGAGAGGTCGTTGGGACCGAAAGCTGACATTTGGTCGCTGGGTGTCATCACCTTGGAGTTGGCTCTGGTACGAATCCTTTCTTTTTATTTTCTTTTTAAAGTGTTTCTTCATTCTCACATTCCCCAGCATAGCCCAAAATAATTAAATTACAACAGAGGAGCTACAATACTGGGGGAGAGGTTGGGGAAAAAACATTTTCATTGAAACTGCAGAAATTTGACAGAATTTGCATGGAGATTCTTCCTGGCTCAGTTTTGTCTGATTTTGAACTGGGGATCACTTAATCCCAGTGTTGGAAGTGCATTCAAAAGGAGTAGTTCTTTTTGGGAGGAATGGAAGAACACCACTGTTATGTGCAGGACTGGTGGAACTGTAATGGTAGCTCGTTACTTTTAGCAAGGAACAGCAGAGAGAACAATGCCACTTTTGTAAACAATCCACAGCATTGAACTGGTGCACTCAAGCGGCACAGCATGCAGAAGATAAATGGTCGACCGCGTGAGGCATAGAAAAAAAAATGTACCGCTCACCTCTCACATGACTTGGAGGCGTCCTAGTTTTTGTTTCAAGGCACCTGCTAGAATTCGAGAGCACCCCCCCCCCCTTTTTTTTTTGTTACAACAAAGCGGTTATGCTCAAGGTTTGCCATCTGTCATATATACAAGCACTCTCTCTGTCTTGTCGACCTCTTTTGTTCCGCTCTCAGAACATGTGCGCTGACTTGTTCTGTGGGAGATGCAATAACTTTGATGGGTGAGAGAATGCCTACACAGAGATAGAGAGAAAAGTAGAAATAAGAAGAGAGAAATTCTTGGTGCAAAAAAAAAATTCTTGTGAGGCAAGCTTAAAATCTGCATATCAACGACCTGAAGGTGAGCACGCTTACTTGGCTATGTAGCTTTTGTTTTTATTTGATGGCACTTATTCAACATAGGTATGGCACTTGGAAGCAATTTAATACAGACAGAAAGCCAGCCCCGCCATGGTGGTTTAGTGGCTAAGGTACGCGTCCGCTGACCCGCAGGTCACGGGATCGAATACCGGCTGCGGCGGCAGCATTTTCGATGGAGGGGAAAATGCTGTAGGCCCAAGTGCTCAGATTCAGGTACAGGTTAAAGAACCCCAGGTGATCAAAATTTCCAGAGCCAGCCATTGCGGTGTCTCATAATTATAGGCAGTTTTGGGACATTAAACCCCACATATCAATCAATCAATGCAGACAAAGAACTAACATGTTCATTCTGCTCATATTGTGGCACATTGATGAACACATAGCACTGAAGAATTAGCATTCAACTTTATATAGAGCGAATACATTAAGGGGGCACACTGGTCTTAGACATTTTTTTGTTTATTTCTTCAGTGCTCTTGATCAAACTGCACAGAATTATGCATTTTTTTCTGTTGAATTGAAATATTTAAGGGGGGACACGGGTCTTGAAAGCGAAAAAATAGCGAAAAAAACGATTTTTCAATTTTGTTGTTGTCGCATTCAGGACATCTTCCTGCACGTTCTCGCAAAACTCTAGGCCTGTAAACAGTATAGTTTTC
This sequence comes from Rhipicephalus annulatus, assembly GCA_013436015.1. Taxonomy (NCBI): domain Eukaryota; kingdom Metazoa; phylum Arthropoda; class Arachnida; order Ixodida; family Ixodidae; genus Rhipicephalus; species Rhipicephalus annulatus. The sequence continues at coordinate 117,059 of WOVY01002319.1, read as the reverse complement.
CCGGACGATCATATTTACTACGCGAACTTTCTAGTTTCGCTCGCGGTAAACGCCATAAAACGATCAGTTTAGCGCCGCCGCCGATTTGCAACCGTGCCACGGAGCGCAGCCATCTTGGCCTCCTTTGAAACTGCATCCTTCGCCCTTTTTTTCCCGCCAAACGCAAGTTTTCAGTGATACGCTGTAACTGAATAATCAAACAAAAAAGAAAACGAAACCTAGCTATCTCATTGGCCCACAGCCGCCACGTGACAAAAGTGCGCCTCCTCATTGGTCCGTGGTTGTTTCCGGCTGCTTGCAGCGAAAACGAACTGCCGCCATTTTGAAAGAGACCATTGTCGTCTGTCGTCGTGCGCCATGCCTAACGGTTATCGGAAATTTCGCACCGTGCACAAGTTCGGCGAATCGCGACGGAAGCGTGTTGCGAAGCGAAGAAATGCATCGCTGCCTTCGACGGAGCCCGCTGTGCACCTTGGACCGGCATCAGATAACACGACAACGGCGGAACGCGAGCCGGCGATTGACGCGCACGCCCTGGACTTCGCCCCGACGGTTGCGGCAGCGGCCGTGCAGGACACCGGAGCTGCGCGGCCTGAGCGCACAAGATTGGACTCGACTTTTTTAACAAGTGCAGATTGTGCTTTGCGCGAGCAACAAACGCAGCAGAGACTTTCCCAGCTAGCGTCAGTATCGGCGACGGAAAGGAAAATGAAGTGCGTCGCGAGTGACAGTGCCCCGAGTTCAACCACGGCATATACGGTTGTTGACCTGGACGTTGTAAATAACCTGTTCGAGGTTGGTAGTTGCCGTGTGTGCCGTGGTGATCTAACTATTGAGAGAGACACGCGTGAGTACGGCATCGCCGTGAAACTGACAGTGTCGTGCAGCCATTGCGGTGAACTGCGATCGCAGTGGAGCTCGCGGCGAGTTGCTGGCTCGGCGACGTGCAATCCCTTCGAAATAAATATTCTCGCTGCACGGGCGGTGCAAAGCACGGGGAATGGGCAGACTGCCCTAAATGACATTTTTTCTGCCATTGGAGTTTCTCACAGAGGTCTTCACAATAAGACCTACCAGCATTATTTGAAGACCAAGCTGAACCCAGCTACGGCAAAAGCATGCTCTGAGAACTTGGCAAAGTGTGCTGCCGAAGTGAAACAGCTGTACAGTGACCTGAATTTTGGAAATCCGGGTAACATTGCTGTTTGTTTTGATGGCTCATGGCACACACGTGGACACTCTTCTCACATTGGTGTGGCCACCGTGATTGAGCTATTTACAGGATATGTGCTAGATTACGTGGTTCTCTCCAATTTCTGCCTCGGCTGTGAGTGTGGGCCGCAGCCAGATAGCCCAGATTATGCTGCATGGAAGGCACAGCACTTATGCCAAAAAAACACAAGCTGCAAGGCAGGCCAAATGGAAGTTGAGGCAGCAAAGATTCTGTTTCAACGTTCACTCTCTCTGCATGGCCTCAGGTATACAACCGTGCTCTGTGATGGTGATAGCCGCTCATTCATTGCCATTGATGAAGCCAAAGTTTATGGCTTTATTCCTGTGGTAAAAGAAGAGTGCACCAACCACATTCAGAAGCGAATGGGCACAGCGCTTCGCACCCTTGTGCAAAAGCACAAGTCAGGTGATGCGCAGCGCATTAGTGGTAAAGGACGGCTGACCGCAGACCTGATCACCAAGATCTCCAGCTATTATGGATGGGCTATCAAGTCTTTTGCTGGAGACTTAGATAAAATGCACAACGCAGTGTGGGCCACATTCTATCACATTACGTCGACAGATGAGAAGCCCAATCATAACTTCTGTCCGGATGGTCCTGACTCATGGTGTAAATATAACTCGGCCATGGCAAAAAACGAACCACCACCAAAAAGCAGGTACAACTTGCCAGAAGCGGTCAGCAGTGCACTGCGGCCCATTTTTGAGCGTCTGGCTGACAAGAAGTTGCTGCAGCGGTGCCTGAGAGGACAAACTCAGAACGCTAATGAGGCACTGCATTCAGTCATTTGGAGCCTCGCGCCCAAAGACAAAAATGCCTCACTATATGCAGTCGAGGCAGCAGTTGGAGAGGCTGTGATGAGGTTCAACCTTGGCACCCACAATGCCAGCTCAAGCATATTGCGAGAGCTCCAAGTAGAGCAAACCGCCAAGGGTAGCCGAAGGGCTAATGAAAAGGACTCCCAACGCACTATGCCTCCGCTTTGCAGCAGCCTTTCAGGCAGCTACAAAGCGGAGGCAAAGAGGAAAGCCCCACCCAGATTATTCTCCAGGAGCCTTCTGAGCCACTGGCTGTTGTAATTTCGCCCATCCAGGAGAATAAAAGGCTTTTTTCACATGTCTATTAGTTTTTCCCACTTTTCTCAAAACACTTTTATTGGCCGTCTCCAATTTTCTGGGTGGCTGTTGTTACCCTTCTAATCATCCAATTTTAATGGTTTTTTTTTTGTCTTATAGCTAGACTTCCAAAGAGTGCAATATGCCTATAATACAATGTTTCTTCACCCTGAAACATTTTGAAATTTTGGGCAAACAACAGACAAAGAATTCATGTCTCAATAAAAATTTTTGAACTTTTATAACTTGGGATAAAATAAATGTAGAAACACGAAATTATGCTTCTTGCACTCATTGAGCATTCAGGAATATATAAATATAATTTTTAGCTTGGTTATTGTAAAATATTTTTTGCCAGTCATCCCAGAAGTGTAAAACAGAAAAAGTTGTATAAAATTTTTTCTTCGTGAGATACAGAAAAACTGGTTGCATATTTGAAATCAGCACATTAAATTACATATTACCTGCAAGTTTCATTACTCTAGTAGCAGTAGCAATAAATGTTTTGCCCAAGGCCCATGTCCCCCCTTAAATGGTTTTCCTGTAAGTCATCTTGTTCCTAAGATAACTTAAGTTCACCCACTATTGTTTAAGACCACCATAGAAAAAAAGTGCTTAATTAAAAGTGATGTTTAAGATATACCAATATAAAGGAATGACTATAGATGGAAAGCATACAAGAGTTTTATTTTTGTTTAGGTCTTTCTTGGTTATTTTACAGCAAAATGAACTATTCATTTTCAAAAGCAGTTGAAATTGTGTTACAACTTTGATGAGTAATTAATTAAAAAGGCTTGGGCTCTCAATCCTGCTCCCATACTTGCATTCTACCCACATACAGGTTTCCATTGCAAAAAGAATTATTGTTGGACCAGCCCTAGCAGAAGAAATATTGAGGCCTCTAAATTGAAATGTTGTCAATTTACTTTTTTGAGAAAAATGGAAAAAAACTGAAAACACACACCTTCTTCAAAAAAGCAGCAATCATGGTGCGCATGTTTTGCAATCTTTATAAATGTTTTCATAAATTCGTAGCAGAGCTTCTAACACAGGTGCCCGCAAATTATAAAGAAGCCTCGAAGTCGGTTCCCCATTTTTATGCAGGTTCTGCATTTTTGCAATCTTTATAAATGTTCTCATAAATTCGTAGCAGAGCTTCTAACACAGGTGCCCGCAAATTATCAGGAAGCCTCGAAGTCGGTTCCCCATTTTTATGCAGGTTCTGCATGTTAACAGCACCAAGAATCTGGACAGTTAGAATGACATTACAAAAAGATTACCACTTCCTGGCATGTGAAAATTCGCAGAGATATAGAAAAATACTTGCAGAAACCAAGTATGGCAATCTTAAAAAATGAATTTTTTTGTCAGTTTTTGGTCCCAAAGACCAGTCTGCCCCCTTAAGTAACGGCCTTTTCCAACTATACACGGCAGTGGCGGTAAAGATAAACACAGCGCCAATGCAAGGTACCATTCTGGCTGACTTTCTATTTACTCGTATGCATCTGTAGCGAGAGGCAGAGAAACCTGAGGACCCTCGCCACTTTATTTTCCATGGCCAAAGCACAGCGGCGGCAGCTGCCAGTGTCCGAAGCGCCAGGCATAAGAACTATAGTTTTGTTTTATCTTGCACCTTGAGCTCTCAGCATGAGAGGCACGGCGCAGTGGTTGAAAAGCAATGATGATGATGAACGGGAAAATGAAGATGCTGCACATTTGTTAGTTGAGTGAGCATCCTAATGACGAAGCTGTTGAGAAAACTAATGGATCTGCACTTCTCTTCAATATGTGCACACGTTAGCAGAGCATATCACAGCATAGACTCGTGTAGTATAGTATATGGCAAGGACGTGGGAAAAGGAGGTTGGTGTGAGGAGGAGGGGAGAACTTGTATAGAGAGAGAGAGAAAGGTGGAAAAAGAATTGCAAAAACTAGAGAAGGCCAGAGAATGAGAGTGCAGAGGGATAGACAGAGAAGGAAATAGATATGAAACAGAGAAACAAAAAAATTGCCCGCAGCTCCCCTCGGGGGAACACTGAGGAGGATGCGGAGCATATAATTGGTTAACGGGGTGTTAAAGTTAAAGTGCGACTTACTTGGGTCGATGGCTACATTGGTTAACGTGTTTGTGAAATGGGGTGTTAAATTGCGACTTACTTGGGTCGATGGCTAAATTGGTTAATGTGGTTGTAGGAGGGGGTGTTAAATGAGTGAACACGTACACACGTATGCGAAAGGGCGGCGCTGGTCGAAGGGACGTCGATCATTGTGTTTGTGGATTCGTTGGAATTCATTTCACCGCGTCCTTGGACGTCGACGCGCCGTACAAACCAACCGACGAGCGGCAACTGAGCGAGCGAGCGCCGACCTTGAGTATATATACAGCACGACGGCGCATGCGCTGTCAGCTGTCGAATGTTCTCGAAGGAGAAGCGCGCGCGCGGCACAGATGGCGACGGCGTGACGGCGCATGCGCTGTCAGCTGTCGAATGTTCTCGAAGGAGAAGCGCGCGCGGCACAGATGGTGGGCGACGGCGCGACGGCGCATGCGCGCGCGTCAGCTGTCGAATGTTCGAGAAGCGGTGCGGACGGCGCGGACGGCGCACTACAAGGCGCGAGTATAAGATGCTTCCGCATCTAAAAAGTGGCAGCAAGAAGAAAGAGCAATAACGGTAGAAAGACAGAGAAAGAAATATGCACAAATATGTTCACTAACTGCAGACAGGGAGCTTTACTAAGTTGCAAATGTGTATCCTGCATATCATTTTCTACTAATACTGAAATATTAAATGAGTACTCATTAAATGCTCAAGCATTGTTTCTCTCGATACAGTTTCTAGTGCAATAAGATAATTGGATTATTTCATAGGTGAAGGTATCCATTTCAATATTTGAAGTGCATGGGTGTCGGCAGGGGGGCGCAATCTCTGCCAGAACTTGCCATACCCAAGCTATGCCAGTGCTCTCCTTGAAGGGCAGTATCCTGATTACCCAGTTGAAGACTGATGTGAAAAGTGTCACATGTGTTCAACATGCAATAGACGAGCATGTAAGTTAAAACTAGACATGTCTGTAGCATGGCCGGTGGTCCCTAAAAAGTTCATCTAGGAGTGTTTATTTCAATTTTTTATCCGCATATAACATGCTGTCGCATTATCAAATTCATATAATATATGTAGCTACATAGATGTGAGCTTGAAGTTGCTTGCTTTATTTTTTCTGGAGAATATTTTACACATTTATCAAAAGTGAAATCTATTGGTAATGTAACAACACATTCCAATATTTTAAATGTAACTAACATGTTTCTTTCTTACTAAAGGAACTTCTAACGGGAAGTCATTCGAAAACTGGTAAGGTGCTATGTAAAAAGGTTCGGAGAGCAGGCTTTGTTAGTTGCGTGTGATACTCTGGTTAGTACCACAAGGAAGAGGTAGTAATCGCACTGCACACAAACATGTATTCCATCACACAAAAGCAAAAGTTGACAAGACGCACAGTACAACTGCATAAGATGAACGCCCAAAATATCTCTACAAAAGAGTTCAAACCAGTAAACGCTCACAGTTTCTGATGGGGTGAAATGGTAGTGGCGTGGTCCCTCACAGACCGTTTGACATGAGGTGGCAGATGACTTTCTGTCTGGTTCTTGTGTTGTTTTGGAAATCCCTCGAACGTTGGCACCCAACCAGATTTCTCTGACCGATGTTGACCTCCTGAATGTTCACGCTGAGCCCGGCCCATGCGGCTTCTGTGCTTGGGATCCTTGCTTCCTCTCTTCAGTCATCGTGACCTGTTCTATTTCTGCTCTTTTTTTTCTTTTCTGTCCATGCAGCATGTGCAGCACAGCATCTAGCGTGCAAGACCAATCCTGCATTTGGGCGTGTGCTTTCGTGCCTCCATAGCCTCTTCGTCGTCCTCATCTTTGTTGCATCGATGCACTGCACTGCACTTAGCCCCCTTTCGAGAAGTGCTCAGGGAGAACACTTTGTTTTGAAATCACATACTAGGGCATTGTTTCATGGAAACGCTATCACACACAAACAACAAGAGATACACACCCGTCGTGATTGCCATTCATGAGTCACTCATTGTTGATACAAAGTTAGTTAACACAAACACTGTGTGCAAAAGTTGTTAGAAGACTAAATATTTTGTGCTTAAGTATGATCGCATTCAGGATCACGTGAACTGCGAATCAGGTAGTCGGAATCCACATTAGTTACTCCGGATATATAATGTTCAAAAAAGTAATCCTCTCAGCAGCAAGCTCCAACAGAAAATGCACATATTGAAAACTTTGTTTTGAGTTTATGTATTGTAGAGATTCCTGGTCTGTTTCTATTATGAAGTGACGACCATACAAGACATGAGATTTCTTGATTGCCTATACCGCTGCTAGACAGCGGTATAGTTGCAACAGCTTTCGACTGGCGTACGTTACCGAATGTAATATTGTGTCATGTTTGAAAAGCATGCTCATGTGTAAAATTAGGGCCCTTTCACAATTGTTCTTGGGAAAGCACGCTTTTCACTCAATCAAAAGCAACTTGATGTTGACTTGTTCACACAAGTCGATTGGGAGCACGTTTCTGTACCAGCTCAGGTCAAAGGGTGTTGGATATTGTGTGCGGTGCTGACATAAAGATGAAGAAGGGTAGTGGGGTCGAGACAGGACGAGTGGACTGAGTTTTGGGTATGTTCGAATAAAGAAGAGGTCGATGGTGGGCTTCGCAATGAGGACAGTGGCTGTCCCTTTTCTCTACATCATTTTGGTGCCGTGAAATAGAGGAGGAAAAGCCTTCGAAGGTGAGACAGAGCGGACTTCACGAATTTTGACCTTATCTGTAGCTTCTACGCCTTTTGTAAAAGCCGCTGTTGGGTGAATCTCGTGTGCGAAGAGTAAATTGGCCTGTCACCCAAATTGTGGAACGTGACATGTCAACGATGCCCGGAGCTTCATCATGTGATGCTTTGTGACGAGATAGCACAGTGATGCCCACTTGACCTCGTGACATGACTGGCCAGTGATTTTCTATGTTTCCCGGCACTGGACCGGATCATGGAGACCCTAATCGGAAGGCCTAGTCACGTACGAAAGACCGTCATAGAAGCCATCGCCTAGCATCGAAAGTCTCCTGCATCTGGAATGCCCCCAGATAAGTGAGTTGCGGAATATTCACCACGTTTTGACAGACCAGTTCGAGCTGAGCTTCTCAAAGGAATTGATAAAGAGATAGAAGATACGGTTAACGTCGGCCACATAGAAGCAGAAATAGAGGAAGCCGACGTTTATGTACATAAGATTATTCTGGCAAAAGTCAAAGCTGAATATAAGATTGAAGATGCGCTAAAGGCTTAGCAGGCTTACTTGGAAAGGATCAACAAAAGAATCGGAACAGATGTTCCAGCAAAAGTGCTCTCTTCGCCTGTGGCGCAACCATCTAGCCAATGCTTTATCACTTGTGATATTGTCGCACAGAAAGTTAACAGCTCAACCCCACGACAGATAAAAAAAAATGTTAGAATTAGACAAAAATTATGTTCCAACTACAGAGAATACAACACGAAAGACCACCGACGAAGAACAATTCGAACTTCTAGAGACCTATTCAATGTCATCAGAGCCCTCTCAATGTCCAGGACCCATCAAGTTAACAAGGGAATGGCAACTCGGGTGTGTGTTGGGGGCGAAGAGACTACTACGTTCAAATGTTGGGATGCCCTTGGAAATTCAGGATACCTTGCGCCAAATACCAAAGATGAGTACTCACCAAGGTTCACAGTCTATTGTGAGGCAGTTCTCAATTCTTTGCTTACATGTTACCGGAGGAATTAAATCACAGCCACAGCAACAAGCGGGAAGAAATAGAAGAAAAAATGGAAAGGCCGTGAGGACACAGCAGCCTGCTGCCTGTAAAGCCCATGAATGTAGCTCTGCGAGAAAACTGCAGACACCAAAGAAGAGAAAAAAGTGGATCGTGCTGGCTGCATCACTGCCAATGTGTAATGCCAAGACAGAATCACAGCAGCGAATGATGCAACCCAAGCCGAGGCAGAGGAAGAAGGCAAGTGCTCACAAGGTAAATGCAGCCAACATGAGAAAGCCAAAAACATACCTGCCAACTCTTCTGATTTTTTCTAAAATATACAAATTTCGACCACGCTTACCATTTTACGAATCTTGCCTGAAATTTTACAAAAAATATTTCATTTCCGATTTTTAAAAAAATAGTAAAATAGCGTGGCCTTAGGCATAGTAAATAGCGTTGCTGTAGCTAGTCGCAAAGGCCAGAAGAACGGTGTTGTGCTATATTCTGCCAACAGGAGAAAACAATATATATTGGTGTTATCATCACATGCCTGCCAAGGCTCCCCCATTGTTCAGGAGACTCGAATTTCAACGATTTCTTCCGTTTGTAGGGTTGCCATAAAAATCTCTCAGAAATCTAAATTTGTGTGAGAGATTTGGCCGCATTGACAAAAGTGCAGGTCAGTTCATTCCAGGCTTTTTGAGAGCCCACCACATTTTCTTATAAATGAATTCGAGAGGCGTTCATCTAAACACGCAGTAGAGTCTCAGTGATGCGGAATCGCGGCAGATACGAATTCGTGAAATTCTCCAGCCAAATTCATGTGTCCATTGGGCCAATATTGCCAAAACCATCGAATGAAGGCCGATCAAGAGCAGCCTGCTCGAACTACGAAAGTTCCAGTGCAGGCACTATCTTCTACAGTGCATGTGGCTGTCGTTGCCACAACTGCTATGGACGAAACCACGGTAGTTCGACACGATCATGTATGGCGACGATGTTACTGACAGAACTTCGAAAGTGTGTGCGTGGCCAAAGCTTGACCAGTCAAAGCAACGCTATTTTCCGGAAACTCTGTTGGACGAAACCGCGGCAGTTGTGATCATAGATAGCATAAAACGACTTAGTTTTGAAGGCATGAGGATTGAAAACAAAACTACTGTTTGCCGCAACCGTCGCGGCGATGCCATAGCAATCTATGAGCTCCGAGGACACAAGGGTGATGCAGGAGTAGAATAAAGGCGCTAAAGACGTAAAAAGGGCTAGAAGCGTTTTGGCATTCCTGTCCTAAGAATCTAGTAGCGAGCTGATCCACGCTTTCGGGGCAGCCAGCTGCACCCTCCCATCCGTTCACATGTGAAGACACGTCCGAGTTGTTTTGACGGAACTGATTTTTTGGCTGTAGTTGTTTTGATGTCGTGAAATTTGAGTATCATAAAGTACTTTCTTTACTTGTTGGAAATCGACACAAAGTCGGATTGTAATGTCTGGCCTTTTTACCACCATGAGTGGAGATGAATATTGTGACACCGGCTTTTTTATAATGCCTCATTCAAGCATGTCATCAGTCTCTTTATCTGCTGCCTTCTGAACTGCAAAAGATATTGGGTATTGCTTGTCCTGAATGGGTGTCTGCGTTCTCAGTTGTAAATGACATACATCAAGGTTAGTTTGGTCTGGCTAGGTAGAAAATATATCTCTAAATGATGCGACAAGCCTGCTTATTGATTCAACTTGTACAGGTGTTACATCTCAACAAACTTCTATATCTGTGTAGCTTTGTGTCTTTGCTAGCGGCACAAAAAGAATGTCTGTTTTCGCTTCTTTGACTTCTTCAGCTTTTCCTGTAAAGGCTGCTGAAGTTCCTCCATGAAAAACATCTCTATCTTCATAACGTTTTAGTAGGTTGATGTGCAACAGGGGCTTATTTGTGCCCAGGGCAACTAAGTAATCAACCTCATTTTTTCATTCACTGATCGTGACACGTTCTTTCCACTGAAGTAACAGCTTCGATTTTTCTGTGGGCAGTAGTATCATTACTTTTTCTCCTGGTTTGAGCTCACACGGACCCCCGCAGGGGCGCATGCGCAAGCAGGCGTTTGGTGTGTAGCGACACCACGGACCCGAGCTAACGGGGGGGGTTTCGACTCCTTCCCACGCCTAGCCGTGCGTGGCTTTGCCGTGTCCGGGGAAAAGGGGATCCTGGGGGTTGAGCTAATGCTGGGTGATTGGACCTTTAAGGCCCCCCAGCGGCGGCAACACACCCCTTTGGCCCCGGCTTCACGTAGACGGCACCCCTGGGCTGACCCAGCCAGGGGAAATCGGTAGTCGCCTTTTCCTATTTCTCTCTCTCTCTACATCTTAGTCTTTTCTCGTCTTTAAATCTATCCTGTCTTCTTCTCTCTTCCATTTACTTCCGATTTTTCCTGGCGGCAAGGGTTAACCTTGTGTATGTGCTCTGTCTTGGGCACAATATATTTGGTTATAGCGGCTGTGTACAGCTGACGTTGACATGCCTCATATAAATTTAGGACTTGTCACGTCCCCGTGTTGGGCTCCATGGTGGGCGGCTGGCATGGCTGCCGAACTCATATTTAGTTTATGGCTTTTCTTCTCTCCCTTCATTGCACGATCGTCCTCTCTCGAAGAGAGGGCACACCGAAGACTTTTGCAATTATTTCCGCAAACCGAAAGAAACCTTTCCCCGCTACCATGTAATCCATCATGAAACCGCTGAAAAGAACGCCAGAACTATTTCGCCTTTCGTTGTTTCCAAATGCCTCACCACTACACTTGGACCAGGTTACCAGGCTACAAGAATGGCCAGTGGGGATCTCCTCCTCGAGGTAAAAAGTCAGAGCCAGTATGAAAACCTCTCAAAACTACAATCGTTTGGAAACATACCTATCTCAATTACACCACACCGCTCACTCAACACTTCCCGAGGCGTTGTATCTAATCAAGACTTGCTTGGCCTGACTGAAGGTGAGCTCCTCGAGGGCTGGAAGGACCAGCAGGTGACACAAGTACAAAGAATCAAAATTAGGCGTGATAAGAAGGAAATCCCAACAATACACATAATTGTGACATTTTGCAACAGTACCCTGCCTGAACATCTCGAAACAGGATACTTGAAGTTGAATGTGAGACCCTACATTCCCAACCCACGACGTTGCTTCAAATTCCAGCGTTTTGGTCACGGCTCTCAGAGTTGCCGCGGCCAACTCACCTGCGGAAAGTGTGCCACCACAGGACACGCCACAGACGAGTGTAAAGTGGAGGATGGGGCCCACTGCGCAAACTGCGATGGTGCCCATCCCGCATACTCCCGAACCTGTCCAACATGGGAAAGGAAAAAGAAATTGTTACAATCAAAATCACACAAAACATAACTTTCCGAGAAGCCCGTCAACAAGTATCTGGTCTTTTCACAAACAAACCATCGTTCGCCGATGTAGTGCAACAGGGGGCAGCACTACAACGGCCTGCGGCAACTGCCCATGCCAGGCACTGTGTGCCCAGGCGGTTGCCAATGCACCCACCCACGGCGGCAACAGCCAAGGCTGCCCTGCCACTCGTCCCCACGGCGACAACCACGGCCGCTGCAAGCTCTTGCAGCAGCCAGGGTATCCCAGCACCAAAGGAGGTCCCTTCGACCTCTAGCCCAAGAGGACCGAAGGTTTCGCCCCCCGAGGTGAAGGAGAGCCCAGGGTCGGCCGATATGAAGGCCTCGTCTCACCAGGTGAGGCCTCAAGCCCAAAACATCAGCTCGCAAATGCGGGCACGCAGTGCCTCTGAGGAGGCAATGGACACCACGGTACCCCTGGTGCCGAAAGATTGGCGTAGCTCCCTGGAGCGCGCCAAAAGAAATGAAAAGCCAATAACGGGGCCTGGTGACGGCCCTGTTCTTTGAGCCTTAACGTTTAGCTTAAGAAGCAGACACACCCATTTTTTCCTTACACACAGCACTACGTTACTTCCAATATGGCAACACAAATAATACATTGGAACGTCAGAGGACTGCTTAGAAACCTCGATGATGTTCAAGAGCTCTTTTGCAAACATTCGCCGAAAGTGCTGTGTGTACAGGAAACTCATTTAAAATCTAAAAACACGAATTTTTTGCGTCGGTATGTTCTCTTCCGAAAGGACAGAGATGATGCTGCGGCATCATCCGGCGGTGTAGCCATTATTGTTAATCAAAAAGTAGCATGCACACATTTATCACTGCAAACAACACTAGAGGCAGTGGCTGTTCGAGCAGTTCTTTTCAATAAGCTCGTCACCATCTGCTCTCTGTACATACCCCCACACCACCGTCTTGGAAAACGAGAATTCGAGTCCTTAATAGATCAACTACCCGAACCTTATCTGGTCCTTGCTGACCTGAATGCTCATAGCAGTCTATGGGGTGATTCTCGCTGCGATGCACGAGGTCGTCTCATTGAACAGTTCCTTTTTTACTCCGGTGCCTGTCTGCTGAATAGGAAAGAGGCAACATAATATAACCTTGCCAACAAAACCTACTCTTCCATAAATCTCAGCATCGCATCTCCTTCACTTGTACCATTACTCCAATGGAAAGTTCTAAATAATCCCTACGGAAGTGACCATTTTCCTGTCGTTTTGAGTACACAAACATCATACGAATGTCCTCCACGAGTTCCCAAATGGCTTATACACAAAGCCGACTGGGAACAGTTTCATAACAATGCTCAGTCATGTTGGACTGACATATGTGGGCTAAGCATAGATGAAGCTGTACAGTACTTCACAGCTCTCATTATTAACGCAGCAGCCAAATGCATCCCACAAACATCTGGACGGCCCGGCAAGCGACAGGTCTCATGGTGGAACACTGAGTGTCGTAATGCGCGAAAGGAGCAGAATAAGGCATGGAGGTTGCTTCGGAACTCACCGACAGCCGAAAATCTTGACACCTTCAAGAAAATAAAGTCTCAAGGCAGGAGAACGCGTCAGCAAGCCAGAAGAGAAAGCTGGCAGAAGTTTTTGTCAGGGATCAATTCATACACACAGGAGGCTAAAGTCTGGAACATGGTTGGTAGGATAGCAGGAAAACAAGTACACACACTTCCACTCGTAAACACTCAGGGTGATACCTTGGAAGATCAGGCAAACTTTCTCGGTGCACACTTCGAACGGGTGTCCAGCCCGTCCCACTATACTGACACTTTTCAAAAATACAGAACAAGAATAGAAAAGCAGACACTCGAACACAACTGCACTAGAAACGAGGCATATAACCAAGCTTTCAGTCTAGCTGAGCTTCGAACATCTCTAAACTCCTGCAGTACTTCTGCCCCAGGTTCTGACCGTGTGATGTATGAAATGTTAAAAAACCTACCAATCAAAACGCAAAAAACCTTACTTTGTTTGTACAATGCCATTTGGTTTTCTGGCACTATCCCTACCTCCTGGAAAGAGGCTATCATTATTCCCATTTTGAAAGAGGGCAAAGACCCTTCTTTAGCTTCGAGTTATAGGCCTATTGCACTTACAAGCTGCTTCTGCAAAGTCTTCGAAAAAATTATGAACTGCCGACTTGTACATTTCCTTGAAACAAGCAATTGCTAGACCCATTTCAGTGCGGGTTTCGAGAGAGTAGATCCACCACAGACCACCTTGTTCGTATCGAGGCACAGATCAGAGACGCTTTCGTCCATAAACAATATTTTCTCTCTGTGTTTCTCGATATCGAAAAGGCTTATGATACAACATGCCGCTTTGGAATTCTAAGAGACCTGTCCCACCTTGGCGTGCGCGGTAGAATGTTTTCCATAATCGAGAGTTACTTGTCCAATCGGACATTCCGTGTCCGTGTGGGCAGTGTTCTCTCCCAAACATTTGTCTAGGAAACAGGCGTGCCGCAAGGTGGTGTACTTAGTTGTACACTTTTTATTATCAAAATGAATTCCTTGCACCTGTCCATCCCCGCAATATGTTCTATTGTACATATGTCGACGACGTTCAGCTTGGCTTCAAGTCATGCAACTTGGCAATGTGTGAGCGGCAGGTTCAGCTGGGTTTAAACAAGGTCTCCAAATGGGCAGATGAAAACGGATTTCGACTTAACCCACAAAAAAGCACGTGTGTCTTGTTCTCTCTAAAGAGAGGCATGCACTCAGAACCCGACATTCGTCTGAACGGGCAACGTCTGTCCGTCAAAGCCGAGCATAAATTCTTAGGCTTAATCTTGGACAACAAGTTGACCTTCGTGCCGCACATCAAGTATTTAAAAACAAAAAGTTTAAAAGCCATGAATGTTATAAAAGTGTTGTCACGTACTACTTGGGGTAGTGATAGGCAATGCCTCATGAATCTGTATCGAAGCCTCATTCACACCCGCTTAGATTATGGGGCCGTTGTTTATCAGTCTGCAACTCAAAGTGCTTTGAAGATGCTGGACCCCGTGCACCATTTGGGCAGCCGCCTTTCTACGGGTGCTTTTTGCACCAGCCCCGTAGAAAGCCATTATGTTGAGTCAAATGAGTGGTCGCTTCATCTGCAGAGAACTTACATGTCCTTTGTTTATTTCCTTAAGGTGAAAGCAGATAAGAAGCACCCCTCATACTCTACTATTAGTGATTTGTTGAGCTCAATTCTGTTTCAAAACAGGCCTTCGATGAGGCAGCCCCTCTCAGTTCGCCTGGAAAGTCTAGCTGAGGAAACTGGAGTCTCACTTGAACACAGTTTAATGGCTCCTGTAGCATATCCGCCACCGTGGCAATGGCAGACTATAGACTGCAATGTGTCCTTTCTAGAAGTTACAAAACATGCACCTATTGCCCATATCCGAACATACTTCCTGGAACTTCAACACAAATACACACATCCTGAGTTCTTTACAGATGCCTCCAAATCCAACTCCTCTGTGTCCTACGCTGCTGTCGGCCCATCCTTTTCGGATGCTGGCCCTCTACATCCAGGCACAAGTATCTTCACAGCGGAAGCTTACGCGATACTTCTGGCGGCTAAACACATCAAACAATTACACCTACAAAAAGCAGTAATTTATACAGACTCCCTCAGTGTGGTAACGGCTCGTCACAGCCTTAAAAAACAAAAAAAACCCTGTCCTCGTCTCACTCTACTCCATTTTATGCACACTCTACACACTCAACCAACATGTTGTAGTGTGCTGGGTGCCAGGGCACCGAGAGATTCAAGGCAACGTGAGGGCGGATCAGCTCGCTGCATCCGTCCACAAAAGCACTGCCCCTACACCCATATCAATCCCAGCCCTTGATCTTAAGCCGTCTCTCAAACGAAACCTCAGGGTATAGTGGCAGAGCAAGTGGGATACACACACACAAAACAAACTACACATTATTAAACCACACCTTGGTCATTGGCTGCCAGTATCAAAATCGCGTCATACAGAGGTAGTACTAACGAGACTCGGGATAGGACACACATACACGACACACACATATCTTTTGTCCGGTGGCGATCCACCATTGTGTGACAGATGTGGTGAAGAAATAACAGTCCTTCACATGTTAATTCAGTGCAAACACTTAGAATCTCTAAGAAAACAGCATTTTCCGTTACCCTACCGACAACATATACCTTTACACCCTGCAATGTTCGTTGGCAGGGAACCGCTTTTTAGTTATAAATCATTGTTAGCATTTTTAAAGGAAATTTATAATTTTCATATCATATACCCGGGCATTCTGTAGCACGACCTCTCCAGAGAGGTTTTCGCTGCGGTGGCTACACAACAAGGCACTTGCCTCACGGCCCTTGGACGCAAGCGTCGAACGAGTGAGGCACTTGTGCTAATGCCATACATGTCCACCATCGTTTTTATTATCACCAACTTTTGTCATCTATTCGAACCACAGACACCTTTCACGGCATGGTCATGATTTTATTACTTGTATATTTTTACCCGCCTTACCGCGAGGCATTTTATGGCCCTTATAGAGCCGCTAATCACAATCATTGTCCACATTCTTTATCCCATGAACTGGCGCTCTTTTGCCATCAAATGGCCCTTGCGCCAAAAAACACCATATATCATCATGAGCTCACACGGACGGCTCTTTGCATTGCAGTGAGCATTTTGGCAGTTGTTTGCTTGTTTTTAATGTAACAAATGTTTCTTTCTTTTCCTGTGGATTCATGACACAAGAAGCTTGAGGTGTGCCTATTCAACTTCGTCAGCAAAAGTCAGTGCGGTGTTAATATTGTCCACATTTTCTGCAGGCTTTGTACCGCATTGTGTTCAAATTTGTCACATAAATCTCATTTTTTGATTCGATATTCAGTCCTCCTCAAAGGCGGCTTTGGTTCTTTTTTACTGTAAGCCTTTTCATAAGTTCCGCTAACTTGCATAGGGCTGAGAGTTGTTTGCCCATGTGCCTCTAGGTAATCATCTGTTGTGGTCACTGTCGCAGAAACGAGATGAGACGAGCGTAGACACGACTACGTTCAATGCGAATGCAAGAATCTTCATTTTCTTTATTCTTATTATCACTACTGCGTGCGCTTTAAGTGCCCGCAGTCTTCGTCTTCTTCTTGTCTCCAGTGGGTTTCAACTGCTTCTGGCCTGCAACAAGTTGTTCTAGCCAAAGTAAGCAACTATGCAGTGTAAAGATGTTGAAGTCTGCGGGAACATTCTTCTGGTGTGTGAGGCACGGCTACCCATTGACTCCAGAACACACTTTCTTGACCTTAGCTAGCAGGATAATCAGGGTGAACAGTGGAAGTGCCTCAAACAGGCTGGCCGATGTTTCGATAGGAGGACCTGTCTTTGTCAAAGGCACATTGTCATCCTTGGCGTGTTAGTTTCAAGAGGGTTAGTAGTGACGTCATCTCCTGGTGGTGGCGCGTGCCCTGTTGACACTTGCCATCTGAAAAGAAAAAAAAAGTTATAAAGCAAAGGAGTGCAGTCCTCGCTTCATTTCAAGTTAGGTGGTAGTGATTCGAAACGTTTTCGGAGGCTGTAAAAAAAAGTTCGAATGAAAAGAAAAGGAGAGAAGAAACACGCAAACTAGGAGCTGTGTGCTGCGAAGTGGTGTCTGCTACAGATACGAAAAAGGAAAGAGCTGCAAAGTTCGAAGCCTCCAGACGGTCACTGTGTCTGGCCACCACAAAGAGTTGCCAACAATATCAGCTTACACCTGTTCCTGAACACCTATGACAGGGACACAAACAGGAAAGTGGTTACAAAAAGGGGGGAGAAGCAGGCAGCGTACTTTTAAATGCCAAGATGTCAAAGGTAAACAATACCTGATGGGGTCGGAAGAGCATGTGTTTAATGAAGAAAGTCATTGGCAAAAATATGCTTTCGGTATCCTCGTAGGTGGCTCACTCAGCGAAATCGCCTCAAGAATTTGGCGGCATGTTGGCTGAGAAGAAGAGAAATCGAGAGTGCAAAAGAAAGAAGCAATGACGAGAGAAAAGAAATAAAATAGAAAAGGTGGGGGGGAAATAAGTGGTATGTTAGAGTAACAGACAGAAAAAAAGAGAAAAAGAAAAAAAAGAGACGCGGAGATCTTTCTGCGTTGGCAATCACCTTAACAGTGTGCGGTAGGAGTGATTTTAAAAGCGAGGAAAGAGGAAAGAAAGGAGTGGTTGAAAGGTTCTAAAAAATAACTTCGTAGTTGTATATAGACACATGCATATTTGTAATTGAAATCGAAAAATTGAAAGAGAATAATAATAGTATATTACTAGGAGCGATTTCATGTAATATCAATTCTGTCTATTTGAAGGTTTGAACATATCTTGTCTCTGTGAATATTGCCCCAATCATGCTATGGCTTTGAGCGATTCCGAAATACCACGTGCTACATTGATTCCTGATGGGTGTAGGGACTTAAATTTGTGTGTCAAATATGATTCCATGTATTTTTTCTCTCGTGGTGACTGGAAATTAGTTTGTAGAACATAAAGCTTTCCTTGGTCAAAATTTTGGTCTTGTTAATTGAAGTGACTGGCTACGGCTTTTGGTAAATTGTGCTTTGTGTCTCCACGGTGGCTGTTCAATCTTGCGTGAATTGGCTGCCCAGTTTGACCTATATATTGTTTTTTACTGGCACACTCAAGACAGTGCCACCTGTTTCCTTGCTTTGAAAACCACTTCTACCATGCATCGTTAAGGTCATTACCAACCCAGAAAGTTCTCTGCGTCTCCTTTTTTTTCCCTTTTTCTTTTTGTTCTTTTTTTTCTCGTTTGTTAAGCCCAACCTCCAAACTACCCCCCACCCCGTCTTTACTTTCTTTTTTTCCCTTTCTCTCATCATTGCTCTTTTCCTTTGAATTCTCAATTTCCATTCTTCTCAGTCAACATGCCGCCAAATTCTTAAAATAATTTTGCTGCGCGGGTCACCTACAAGGATACCAAAAGCATATTTTTGCCAATGACTTTCCCCATTAAACACACGCTCTTCCCACCCCATCCGGTGTCGCTTCCCTTCAACATCTTGGCATTTAAAATTACACCGCCTACTTCTCTCCCCCTTTTTGTAACCACTTTCTTGTTATGCGTCCCTGTCATAGGTGTTAGAGAACAGGCAAAAGCCGCTATGGTCGGCAACCCTATGTGGTGGCCTGACGCAGCGACCGTCTGCAGGCTTCGAACTGTCCAGCTCTTTCCTTTTTTTATGTCTGTAGCGGACACCGCTTTGCAGCACACCACTCCTACTTTGCGCGTTTCTTCTCTCCTTTTTTTCCTTCCCCATTTTTTTCCACCCTCCGAAAACAGCTTGAACCACTACCACTTAACTTGAAATGAAACGAGGACTACACTCCTGTGCTTTGTAGTTTCTTTTTTCGGAGGGCGATTATCAGCAAGGACACACACCACCACCAGGAGATCGTCACTACTAACCCCCCTTAAAACTCCCCGCTGGGGCGCCTGCATAAGTAGGCGTTTGGTGTGTAGTCACACCACGGACCGGAGCGAACGGGGGGGGTTTCGACCTCCTCCCACGCCTAGCCGGGCGTGGCTTTGCCGTGTCCGGGGAACAGGGGATCCTGGGGGTTGAGCCGACACCGGTAGATCGGATCTTTAAGGCCCCCCGGCAGAGGCAACACACCCCTTTGGCCCCGGCTTCACGTAGACGGCACTCCTGGGCTGACCCACCCAGGGGAAATCGGCAGTCGCCTTTTCCTATCTCTCTCTCCCTACATCTTCGACTTTATCTCTCACTTTTTATCTATCCTGTCTTCTAGTCTCTTTCGTTCACTTCCAAACTTCCTGGCGGCTAGGGTTAACCTTGTGTAGTTACCCAACCTTGGGTAGTTACATCTGGTTATAGCGGCGATGTATGACTGGCGCCTTCAAGTGTTCTACCTTGTAGCGTCCCGCTGTTGGGCTCGGTGGTGGGTGGTCACCATCGCTGCCGAACATGAAATGCACCACATGGCAAAATCTTTCCCCCTTCTCAATGGTCGGTCTCTGAAAAGGAAGCGCACCGATGAAAGCTCCAAACGAACCGGAAGCGATTGCGACCACTTCCCACGCTTTCTAGTCATACACTCTCTAGCAGATAACGTCTCTGTTGCAGGATTGTCGGTTTTCCTGATAGCTAAAACCCTTGCTAACCTAATAGGCAAAAAGTACGACGCAAAGAAACTGTCATCCGGTGATCTTCTTGTTGAAGTAAGCCAGAAACAGCATGCAAACACTCTCCTTAAACAGAAGCAGTTCGCCCACCTGGACGTGTCTATCACCCCCCATCGCAGTCTTAACACTGTTCAAAGCATCATTTCACAACGTGATTTGATGCAAGAAACTGAAGCTGACCTCCTTGAAGGCTTTCGAGAGCAAAGCGTAGTTGTCATCTGTTGGATAACCATCAGGCGAAACAATGAAGAAGTGGTGACGCCTCATATAGTACTAACATTTAACCTCTCCACCGTGCCAGAATCCGTGAAAGCTGCGTTCCTTCACTGCAAAGTCCGCCCCTACATACCCAACCCTAGAAGGTGCTACAATTGCCAGAAATACGGACATGGGTCGAACACCTGTTGCGGAAAACAAACATGTGCAAAATGTGGTGATCATGAGCACCCAACCGAGAGCTGTACTTCCACGCAAACAGAGTGCCCCAACTGTCACTGGCCGCACGCAGCGTACTCGCGGACATGTGAAATTTTCAAAAAGGAAAAGTAAATTATCCAAAAAGAAGTAATGGAAAACATCACATTCTCTGAAGCCCGGAAGAAGGTGTCGCTCTTCTCCGGAAGAACGTGCGCTGACGCTGCGCACCGGGGGGCCGGGCGGTGTCTAGTGATGGTCGGCACGCAATACAGCTTTGCTGATGCGTGCACATCTCTGCCCCCCACCAAGCAGCCACCGGCTGCACCAACCTTTCACGTCCCGGAGGTCGAACTTCATCAGACCCCAGGGACCACACAGACAACTGAGACACCTGTCTCTTCTGACAAACCTCCATTAGCTTCTGAGGGTCCACCGGAGGCAATGGAAGTGACACCAGGATCCTCAGCGTCTAAGATGCTGACGGAATCCCCCCAAGTGAGGCGGGGCTCCATAGATCGCCTCAGAGGGAAGAGACACCCTCCAGTGAAGCCTCCTGATAAAGGCAGCGAAGTGTGAATAACTCACGCTCTTTTCCTTATTCATAAAAATGGCTGCCGAAAGTATCATCCACTGGAATTGCCGAGGCTTACTTAAGAACTTAGACGACATCTATGAAATATTTGCACAACACCAACCAAACATACTTTACTTACAGGAAACACACCTAAAACCTACACACACTAGCCTTATGAGAAGATATGTGGTATACCGAAAGGACAGACAGGGCACTGCCCATTCATCTGGTGATGTCGCTATCGTGATGCAAAAAGCAGTTCCGTCTCAAAGCCTCACTCTGGTTACTGATTTAGAAGCAGTGGCAATGCGAACCCTAATTTTTGGACGAGTAACAACCGTGTGTTCACTATACATCCCTCCAGACTACCAACTCTCTACTAAAGAGTTTGAAACACTCATCGACCAGCTTCCGCATCTATTTCTGCTGGTCGGAGATTTTAGCGCGCACCACCCTTTATAGGGATGTAGAAGAACAGATTATCGAGGCTCCTTAATTGAAAACTTTCTGTTGTCCTCCGGCTCCTGTATATTTAATAAAAAAGAGCCAACATACTTTAACGCAGCGCACAACCCACACACAGCAATAAATCTTGCTATCGGATCTCCTTCACTCTTGGCAACCAATGAGTGGGCTGTAATTCATAACCTCTATGGAAGTGATCATTTTCCTGTTTGTCTAAAAGACAAAGGAAATACGAGTACAATGACAGCGAATGTAACCAGGTTCCGAGAACAGGATGCGAACTGAACGAAATTCCGAAAACTCTCAAAATTATCGTGCTCATCAATTGAAAACCTAGGATCAATGAATGTGAAGCGTTGGTCACACTGCACATTATACAGGCCACAGAGCAATCCATCCCTTATACATCTAACAATACACGGAACAAAAGATGACCTTGGTGGAACTCTGAGTGCAAAAATGCTCGTGACAATTAAAACAAAGCATGGTCAAAATTCCGCAGGTATCCTACAGTCGAAAACTTGGTGAATTTTAAGCGTGCAAAAGCAAACGGTAGACGTGTCTGACGAGAGTCTAAACGACAGAGCTGGCAATCCTTCCTCTCATCGGTGAACTCTTAAACTGACACACAAAAGGTGTATAACAGAGTAAGAGCACTCCAAGGGCACACCACTCATCCGATGCCCCTTGTTAGTACTGCTGGTGATACACTGGAACACCAGACAGATGCCTTAGGCCAACACTTCAAGTATATTTTCAGCTCAGCGCATTATACAGACTCCTTTAGGTGATACAACCTTGCCGAGGAAGGTAAACCTATTCGTGATGACAGGCCATCGGCAGGAGGGTACAATGCCCCCTTTACTACAGGTGAACTAAAGGCAGCACTGGCAAAGTGCGGCAGCTCAGCAGCAGGCTCGGACAGGATTACTTACGGAAAGCTGAAACACCTACACGAGGAAACTCTTGACGTCATCCTCATTCTTTTCAACAATGTATGGTCCTCTGGGCGTCTACCGATAACCTGGAAAAGGGCAGTTATCATACCCATCCTTAAACAAGGAAAAGAAGCCACACTTGCTGCTAGTTACAGGCCTATAGCGCTGACCAGTTGTTTGGGCAAGGTGTTCGAAAAAATGGTGAATCGCCGCCTTATGTATTACCTTGAATACAATGGCCTCCTTGATTGTCATCAAGCTGGATTCAGGTCTGGCCGGTCGACAACTGACTAACTGGTAGCATTTGAATCCTATGTCAGGGATGCCTTCATTCGTGAACAGCACTGCCTATCTGCATTTTTTTGATTTGGAGAAAGCTTACGACACGACATGGCGTTATGGCATTCTCCGTAACCTGCGATCTTTTGGAGTGTCAGGAAATATGCTGAATACTATTGAAAGCTACCTTTCTGACCGTTCATTTGTGGTTCGTGTTGGTAATGCCTTATCAAAGTGGTTTACGCAAGAAAATGGCGTTCCCAGGGCGGTGTTCTTAGCTGCACACTATTCATCGTAAAAATGAACTCCATAAGCACCATATTGCCTAAAACAATCTCCTCCTCTGTATATGTGGGTGACATTCAGATCAGCTTCAAATCATGCAACCTAGCCACTTGTGAACGTCAGATTCAGTTGCAGTAAACAAGCTGTCAAGCTGGGCAGACAAAATGGGTTTAAGTTTAACTGTGACAAGACTGTTTGCATACTCTTCTCATAACTACGTGGCATAAGGCCACCCCCCAACATTTCAATTAACGGACAAATCATAACTACCAAAAAAGATCACAAATTTTTAGGTGTTGTGGTTGATGAAAAGCTCAGCTTTGTTACACATATCAAACAGCTATGACAAATGCTTGAAAGCCTTAAACCTGCTCAAGATGCTCTCGCATCAGTCATGGGGCGCAGACCGTGACTGTCTACTGAATTTTCTCAACAGTGTAGTGCTATCACGTATCGATTATGGCTCGGTGGTTTACGAGTCAGCTTCAAGATCTGCATTGAAGATGCTTGACCAAGTGCACCACCTTGGGCTTCGGCTGGTCAGCGGTGCTTTCCGAACCAGCCCGACAGCCAGCCTGTATGTTGAGAGAGACCAGTGGTCACTAGAACGGCGACGTCAGTTTACAAGTGTCACGTATGCCACCAAGGTGCTTTCCCATGTCGACCACCCAGCTCGTGCGCTATTGCAGGATACATCAAACGCCCTCCTGTTTTTGAGGCAATCATCAGCTACGCCACCGTATCCCCTCAGAGTGGCCTCACACCTTGGAAATGTGCACATACCGGTCTCCAATCTTCAACTAACCTCTCACAAGAACACTATTGTGCCATGGGAAATGCAGGCTATCGATTGTGACTTGTCATTCCTAGAGGTAGGAAAAAATGGCCACCCAGTCGCAATCGATCAACACTTCAAGTACCTGCAGGCCAAAAACAGGTGTGCTGAATATTATACTGATGCCTCCAAGTCCTCCGCAGTCGCATGTGCGGCACATGGTCCCGCTTTCTCTGAATCTAGAACAATGAATGAACATACCAGTATATTTACTGCAGAATGCTATGGCATACTTTTAGCTGTAACGCACATTTTAAAGGAGAAAGAACCAGCCTCAATCATATACACAGATTCTCTCAGTGCTGTGACTGCGCTGTCCTCCATTAAGATACTAAAAAAATCCAGTTACTAATACACTTCTAAAATGCATCATGTCAGCCCTCAAATCCAAGCTCAAAATCACACTATGCTGGATTCCGGGATACTGCAACATTGCTGGCAATGAGATAGCGGACAAACTTGTAAAGTCAGCAGCACTCCGCCCATCAGTTTACGTAGACACCATCCCGTATGAGGACCTGAGGCCACTCATCAGATCCAGAATGCGTAGACAATGGCAAGAAGAATGGAACCCCGCAATAGCAAACAAACTGCCGTTAGTGAAGCCAAGAATAGGAAGATATGTGACTGAAAAACGTAACAGGCACCAACCAAGAGGTTGCACTGTGCAGACTCGGGATTGGTCATACACATGCAACACACTCGCACCTTTTAAACAACTCTCCAGCACCACATTGTGCAAAATGTGGTGATGAGCTGTCTGTCGTTCACATTCTAATTACCTGTCCGTACCTCGATCCAGAAAGACTGTGTCACTTTCCAAAGCTGTACAAATGTCACATTCCGCCTCATCCACAATTTTTTCTTGGAGACGATCCCTTGTTTCCCCCAAAGTACGGTAGTCTTAAAGTTTTTAGCTAGTGTAGGCTTTCCACATTCCATAACATATTGTCACAGGCTAAGTAGATGCCTGAGGATGACGACGACGAAGTGCTGAACGTGACCGTGCTCGGACTGCAGCAGTGTTGTACGCATTAGCTCGCCATTATATTCGCCAGTACGCATTTGCTCGCCAGTGTGTACTTTATTCTCCATAACATCATTGGTGGAAGGTGAAGGGTACCACTCGCTATACAGCCCAACGAGCTGGATCTTCGCAGCGGACGGCGCATTGCAGCTACCACGATGACTGACCAGGCTACTCAATGTCAACAAGATCCGTCAGCCCCGCAGTCGATCGTTGTGGTGCAACCTCGTGACCCAGGCCCATTCAACGGCACAAGTGGCTAGACGTCGATGACTGGCTGGTTCTATATGAGCGCGTCAGCAGCAGCAACCATTGGGATCCGACGCTTATGTTGGCGAACATCATCTTCTACTTGCATGGCACGGCAAAACTCTGGTACGAGACACATCAAGAAGAGTTGACTAGCTGGGACGTCTGTAAGCAGAAATTGCGCTATCTATTTGGGAAACCCATCGGACGTCAAGTGGCCGCAAAGAAAGAGCTTGCGACTCGTGCCCAGACATCCACAGAGCCGTACATCGCGTACATCCAGGACGTGTTGGCTTTGTGCCGCAAGGTCGACAAGGACATGCTCGACGAGGACAAAGTCGGACACATCCTGAAAGGAATTGCCGATGACGCCTTCAATTTTCTCCTGTGCAAGGACTGCTCGACAGTGGAGTCTGTCATCGAAGCACGTCGTCGCTTCGAACAGGCAAAAAGTAGGCGCATAGTTCACTGCTTTGACAGTCTTCCCAACACGGCGGCTACGTCCTCTTGCGAAGATTTGCCCACACTACATAAACCACCAGCGCCAGAAAACGTCACCAGAATAGTCCGTCGGGAACTCGAAGCTATGGCTCCCGCTATGTCTAGCGTCAGCGCACCAGGACACAACCTCGATGCTGTTTAAATGATACAGGCCGTGGTTTGCCAAGAGATCGCGAATATGGGCATTTCGCCACCTCATCAAAATGCCCCTGCTACTTCCAGCTCGGCTCCAGTCGTTGGGGCTACCACTCCGAACCGCACGTTCGCGCCACGACGAAACCCAGCTGAATGGCGCACTCATGATGATCGGCCCATGTGTTTCACGTGCCATCGGATAGGACACATCGCTCGCCATAGCCGCAGCCGTTGGACCTCTTCACTTCGACCGAGCTTCTATGATTGGCGGCCTCGCTCTGAATGTGCACCTTATGCCCCGTCCTACCGTGCTGAGACAGGTGCAGAGCATAATCCAGAACGTCGGAACAGCGGCTCGCCATCGCCCGTGCGTCGTCAGTCCCGCTCACCCCAACCCCGCCGTTCGCGGTCTCCCTATGACCGTCACTCAGAAAACTAGCCAGTGCAGCCCCCGGAGGTGACGCTGCATACACGACTCGGACTGTAAGTCCTCTGATTACTCCTGACCAGCGGTGCAACCTTCTTACAATTTTGGTTGATGATTTACCTGTAACTGCTCTTATTGATACCGGTGCACAAATATCTGTGATGAGCTCAGACCTCCGCCGCTGCCTCCAAAAAGTTCCGACGCCTGCGATTGCATCTACCGTTCGTACAGCGGATGGGAGTACTCCTGCTGTGCTTAGAATGTGCACTGCGCGATTAACGATTTCTGAGCATCAAACTTCAGTTCTGTTCGCTGTACTGGAAAATTGCCCTCATGACCTCATTCTTGGACTCGACTTTCTGACTTCACACGCTGTGCTCATTGACTGTTCCAAAGGTCTTCTTCGGCTCGAACTATCATCCTTCTCAGAGACAGTCTCTACCAGCCCACCTCGTCTACGCTCTGTCGATTTCCTCAGACTTCCGCCGCAAGCCGCAGTCCAAGTCGAGCTCTCGCCATATCCTCCAGTACCCGATGGTGATTATGTTGCTGCCCCAATTTCTGACGTGGCCATGACACGCAATGTTGCACTCCCTAACACGATGGTTACCGTTAAGGACAACCGAACTTCATTTCCCGTCCTCAATTTCGGCTTCTCAGCGCAAGTTATTCCTCGCGGCATGTCACTTGCGCATCTGACACCACTGGTCGACCACACAGTTTCCGCCCTAACCACCGATTCGTCACCCGATTTTTTATCAACGTCGCTCTCGTCACGTTTCTGTTCCGACCTTTTCAAGCCAATGCTCTCTGACAAGCTCACCTCTGAACAAGTCTCTGCTTTCTGCCGTGTGCTTGCTTATTATCAGGACATCTTTGACTTCGGCGACCGTAATTTGGGCCAGACATCTGTGGTAACCCATTGCATCGACACCGGTGACGCTCGACCCATTCGCCGACGACCCTACCGTGTGTCAGCCCCGGAGCGTGCTATTATACAACGAGAAGTCGATAAAATGCTTGATAAGGGCATAATCGAACCCTCATCTAGTCCCTGGTCCTCACCTGTTGTACTTGTTAAAAAGAAGGACAATAGCTGGAGATTCTGTGTTGATTACCGCCATCTCAACCATATTACCAAGAAAGATGTCTATCCCCTACCGCGCATAGATGATGCACTCGATTGCTTGCACGGTGCCAAATATTTCTCTTCAATAGACCTTCGCTCAGGCTACTGGCAGATCGCTGTGGACGACAAAGACAGAGAGAAGACGGCCTTCGTGACTCCTGATGGACTTTATCAGTTCAAGATGATGCCTTTTGGATTATGCAATGCCCCCGCGACATTTGAGCGCATGATGGACTCTCTCCTTCGAGGCATGAAGTGGACCATCTGCCTCTGCTATCTTGACGACGTTATTGTTTTTTCGACTACTTTTGACGACCATATTACTCGTCTGTTCACAGTGCTTGATGTTTTTCGACGTGCCAACTTGCAACTTAACTCGTTCAAATGCCGCTTCGGGCAACGCCAAATCTGCGTACTCGGCCATCTTGTTAAGTAGTAGTAGTAGTACAAAACTTTATTATATACATAATCCAGACAGACTTGAACTCCAGTGCCCCGAAGAATATACGGGGTGGAGAGCGAAGTCTGTCCGGCAGGGTGGTGCCCCTATTCCAGGGCCCCACTGGCGCGAGCCAGCCGTTCAGCTCTTTGGATCAGTCGCAGCTGATCCACTAGGGCTGGGCTAGACAGCAGCGCCTCCCATTCCTCCCACGTGCCAGTGGTGTCGTGCTCTTCGTCGTGCTCTGCACACTCCCACGTGATGTGAAAGAGTGTTGGGGTGGCTCCACACCACGGGCACATATCTCTGTACGCCGTGGGGTAGATCAGGTGAAGAGTGTGCAGATTTATGTAAGTATTCGTCTGTATTTTTCTTAGCGCTGTTGCCTCCGCAGCGCTGAGCTTGCTGTGAGGACGTGGATACAGCTGCCTATTTTCTCTGTATTTTGTTAACGCTGCGGGCGTTCAACCAGACCCTGCGAAAGTCCGAGCAGTTCGCGACTTCCCCACACCCCGCTCAGCCAAGGACGTTCGAAGTTTTCTGGGACTGTGCTCCTATTTCCGTCGTTTTGTCGAGAATTTTGCTGAAGTAGCCCGTCCTCTAACCTGCCTCCTCAAAACGGATGTCGCATTCATCTGTGGCCAACAGCAAGCAAACGCCTCCTCGTCGCTCGTTGACATTCTCACCAATCCACCTAGTCCTAGCACACTTTGACCCATCTGCCACCACGGAGCTTCGTACTGACGCCAGTGGCCGCGGCATAGGTGCAGTGCTGGCGAAGCGACAACAAGGAATGCACCGTGTTGTCGCGTACGCAAGCCGACTGTTGTCGCTCTCGGAACAAAATTATTCCATCACAGAACGCGAGTGCTTAGCTCTCGTCTGGGCCATTGCGAAATTCCGACCGTACCTGTATGGCCGACCATTCTCGGATATTACGGACCACCATGCGCTTTGCTGGCTCTCCTCACTCAAGGACCCTACGGGAAGCTTTGGTCGCTGGGCGCTGCGCTTACAAGAGTACACTTTTTTCGTATCCTATAAATCCGGACAACTTCACAAGGATGCCGACTGCTTGTCCCGTTACCCAGTCGATCCCCCTGACATGAGGGAAGATGAACAAGAGGCCCTCGTTCTTTCAATTACCGACTTCACCGACATAGCTGCTGAACAACGCCGCGACCCCTCTTTGCGTGCTATTATCAATGGTCTGCACTCTCCCCACCCTGACCACTCCTTACAACTGTTTGTTCTTCACAACAACATCTTGCACCGCTACAACGCCCGCCCTGATGGTGCTGAGCTTTTACTCGTTCCTGCGCATCTTCGCTCAGATGTTTTCGCCCAGCTGCATGATGCCCCCTCCGCTGGACACCTAGGGGTGTCGCGCACGTATGACCGCATTCGCCGCCGATTCTTTTGGCCTGGCCTCTACCGTTCTGTGCGACAGTACGTTGCGGCATGCGACCTCTGCCAGCGCCGCAAGACACCTGCTTTGAGACCTGCTGGTACCCTCCAGCCCATTGAAGTACCAGATGAGCCATTTTTCCGAGTCGGCCTCGATCTTCTAGGACCTTTTCCCGTGTCGGCCACCGGTAATCATCATCATCAGCCTGGCTACGTCCACTGCAGGACAAAGGCCTCTCCCATGTTCCGCCAGTTAACCCGGTCCTGTGCTTGCTGCTGCCAATTTATACCCGCAAACTTCTTAATCTCATCTGCCCACCTAACCTTCTGTCTCCCCCTAACCCGCTTCCCTTCTCTGGGAATCCAGTCAGTTACCCTTAGTGACCAGCGGTTATCCTGTCTACGCGCTACATGCCCTGCCCATGTCCATTTCTTCTTCTTGATTTCAGCTATGATATCCTTAACCCCCGTTTGTTCCCTAATCCACTCTGCTCTCTTCTTGTCTCTTAAGGTTACACCTACCATTTTTCTTTCCATTGCTCGCTGCGTCGTCCTCAATTTAAGCTGAACCCTCTTTGTAAGTCTCCAGGTTTCTGCCCCGTAGCTAAGTACCGGCAAGATACAGCTGTTATATACCTTCCTCTTGAGGGATAGTGGCAATCTACCTGTCATGATTTGAGAGTGCTTGCCGAATGTGCTCCACCCC
Organism: Rhipicephalus annulatus; assembly: GCA_013436015.1. Classification (NCBI taxonomy): domain Eukaryota; kingdom Metazoa; phylum Arthropoda; class Arachnida; order Ixodida; family Ixodidae; genus Rhipicephalus; species Rhipicephalus annulatus. The sequence continues at coordinate 87,485 of WOVY01002319.1, read as the reverse complement.
ATTCTTATTCTTCTAGTTACTTCAATCTCGTGGTTCGGCTCTGCGGTTATTACCTGCCCTAAGTAGACATAGTCTTTTACAACTTCAAGCGCACTATTACCTATCTCGAAGCGCTGCTCCTTGCCGAGGTTGTTGTACATTACTTTCGTTTTCTGCAGATTAATTTTAAGACCCACCTTTCTGCTCTCCTTGTCTAACTCCGTAATCATGAGTTGCAATTCGTCCCCCGAGTTACTCAGCAATGCAATGTCATCGGCGAAGCGCAGGTTACTAAGGTATTCTCCATTGACTCTTATCCCTAACTGTTCCCATTCTAGGCTTCTGAAAACCTCCTGTAAGCATGCGGTAAATAGCATTGGGGAAATTGTGTCCCCCTGCCTTACACCCTTCTTGATTGGTATTCTGTTGCTTTCTTTATGAAGCACTATGGTAGCAGTTGATCCCCTGTAGATTTCTTCCAGAATGTTTATATACACTTCATCTACGCCCTGATTCCGCAGTGTTTGCATGACGGCTGATATTTCTACTGAATCAAACGCCTTCTCGTAATCTATGAAGGCTATGTATAGTGGTTGGTTATACTCTGAGCATTTCTCTATTACCTGATTGATAGTATGAATGTGGTCAATTGTTGAGTAGCCTGTTCGAAATCCTGCTTGTTCCTTTGGTTGATTGAATTCTAATGTTTTCTTTACTCTGTTAGCAATTACCTTTGTAAATAGCTTGTATACTACAGAGAGCACCGGTAATAAGTGGACTGCTATTGCTACCGACTACGCAACGCGGTATGCCGTTACACGCGCCATACCCACTAGCTGCGCTACTGATGTAGCCGATTTCCTTCATGACATCATTCTGCGTCATGGTACTCCTCGTCAGTTGATCACCGACTGCGGCAGCTGTTTTCTATCTAAAGTAGTCGACGAGCTCCTGCAATCCTGCTCTACCCACCACAAGTTCACTACAGCGTACCATTCGCAAACCAACGGCCTCACGGAACGCCTCAACCGTACCCTGACGAATATGTTAGCGATGTACGTCTCCAAGGATCACAAAGATTGGGACATCCACTTGCCTTTCATTACCTTCGCATACAACAGTTCATGTCATGATACAGCTGGATTTTCACCTTTTTACCTACTGTTTGGTTATGACCCGCCTTTGCCCATGGACACCATGCTCCAATCTGACGCCTCCTCATCGACTGCTTATGCTCAGGATGCCCTGGCCCGAGCTGACATCGCCCGCCAAGTCGCCCGAGATCGTTTATGTGCCTCGCAGCTTAACCAAAAGAGTGCTTACGATCGCCGGCACCACGACGTACAGTACTCTCCGGGGTCACTCGTCTTGCTGTGGTTACCATCACATCGTGTTGGTCTCTGCGAAAAACTGATGTCTCGTTACGTTGGCCCCTACCGCGTCATACGCAAGGTCATCAGCGTGACCTATGAGATAGCTCCACTCCATACCACGTCAGTACCAGCTTCAGTCCCGACCGATATAGTGCACGTCTCACGGCTTAAACCATACTACTCACGCCTCGAGAATTTATCGCACTGGGACGGTGCTTCTGCCGCCGGCAGGTAATGTCACGGGTTAAGTAGATGCCTAAGGATGACGACGACGAAGTGCTGAACGTGACCGTGCTCGGACTGCAGCAGCGTTGTACGCATTAGCTCGCCAGTATATTCGCCAGTACGCATTTGCTCGCCAGTGTATACTTTATTCCCCGTAACAATATTCTCACTAATCTCAGCCTCCTCTCAATCCTGAGACTTTTTTATCAAATGTCATGCAGCACGCACTCCTTGTCTTGACAAGAACTTTTGATGACACGGCATGACTTTGTAAAACCCATAAGCATAGCCCGTTTTAAACCCATCACACATAGTCACTACATCTAAGTTTAAGTCCTATACATCATCATCATCATCATCCATCATCTGTCGTTCCTTCTTCAAGTCTAGGCAAATTCGAGACCGTACCATTCTATGGTCACTGCATCGTACCTTGCCAATCACTTCCACATCCTGCACGATTCCAGGGTGTGCACTCATTATAAAATCTATTTTGTTCTTATTTTCGCCATTAGGGCTCCTCCATGTCCACTTGCGGTTTTCTCGTTTTCGGTAGAAGGTATTCAAAATCCGTAAATTATTGCGTTCTGCGAATTCTACTAGTCGCTCACCTCTGGCGTTTCTAGTACAGATGCCATAAGCTCCTACTGCCTGGTCTCCAGCCTGCTTCTTCCCTACCTTTGCATTAAAGTCGCCCATCACTATAGTATACTGTGTTTTTACCTTACTCATTACCGATTCCACGTCTTCATAGAAGCTTTCAACTGAAGCGTCATCATGGCTGGATGTAGGCGCGTAAGCCTGTACTACCTTCATCTTGTATCTTTTATTCAGTTTAATTACGATACCTACCACCCTTTCATTAATGCTATAGTATTCCTCTATGTTGCCAGCTATGTTTCTGTGAATTAGGAGCCCCACTCCCAGTTCTCTTCTGTCTGCCAAGCCCCTGTAGCAAAGGACGTGCCCATTCTGTAGCACCGTATAGGCCTCATCTGTCCTCCTAACCTCACTGAGCCCTATTATATCCCATTTAACACCCTCTAGCTCCTCGAATAGCACAGCTAGACTTCCCTCACTAGAGCGTTAAACGTTGCCAAGTTCAGCTTCCAATGGCGGCCTGTCCGGATCCAGAGATTCTTAGCACCCTCTGCTGCGTTGCTGATCTGACCGCCGCCGTGGTCAGTTGCTTCGCAGCTGCTGGGGACTGAGGGCCGTGAGTTATTTGACGTAAGCATGTGGGAGGTAGTGGCCAGATACTGCACCAGGGTGGCCATTCCTTCTCCGGTGAGGGAGTGCGTTCTCGGCGGTGTTTGCCGGTGAGGCCGCACCCCAGGTCTCTTAATGCAGTTCCATCAACACGCGGATTTTTTTTTTTATCCGGTTGGGAACTGCGCGGTACCAAGATTTGAACCACGGACCTCTTGCATGCAAGGCGGATGCTCTAACCACTACGCCATCGCCGCCTAAGTCCTATACACTACTCTTTTATTCTTGCCACCCTGAGTTGGCCCGAGTTGCGCTTGCGCCACTAAAATCTACCATCATCATCATCATCCTCCTTAAAACTAACACGCCAAGGATGACAAGGTGCTTTGACAAAGATAGGTCGTCCTATCGAAACGTCGGCCAGCCTGTCTGAGGCACTTCCACTGTTCACCCTGATTATCCCACTACGTGTTTCCATCTGTCGGCTCCCATCTAAATTCTTGACCATAGCTAGGTTACACCAGGGTCAAGGACGGCATGCACCAATGAGAATGACGTCTTCTCGGTGTACTGGCTTAGCTTGCTGATTGGTGTTAGCTTGCTGTATTAATTCTTTCCCATATTTTTTGTAATAAATTTTACACCAGTCCTTCCCTATTATTTTATTACTGTTCTAAATTCCTCCAATGCTGTCTTGTTCACTTTTGGTATAGTCTTTCAGCCATTATTTTTCACCTATTATGACAGCCATTGCAGTAGGTGTAGGCTCATTTGGTCCACTGTGCGCATCAGTCGACAACCCGCTGATAATGATTTGATTGATTTGTGGGGTTTAACGTCCCAAAACCACCATATGATTATGAGAGACGCCGTAGTGGAGGGCTCCGGAAATTTCGACCACCTGGGGTTCTTTAACGTGCACCCAAATCTGAGTACACGGGCCTACAACATTTCCGCCTCCATCGGAAATGGAGCCGCCACAGCCGGGATTTGATCCCGCGACCTTCGGGTCAGCAGCCGAATACCTTAACCACTAGACCACCGTGGCGGGGCAACCCGCTGATAAGTACTTCCTTGATTTCAACTGTGGTTGTCTGAATTACTTGTTCTGGTGAGACTCCATTCCCTATAACTTTCCTCGTCACATTTGGTTGCACATCAGGCTGGCTTTTTGTTGTATGTTGGTCCTCTTCGCATCATGCGGTCTTTGTGTCTTATCAAAGGTCACCTGTTTTCAGAAACATTTGCATAATTACGAAGCTACCTCATGGTCTTCATGGGAATCGTCTTATTCTGTACGACCTCTTCTGGTGTGTGTCGCCATTTGGCCATCATGTCACCCTTCTGTTTCGATGTGAAGCACCATAACTTTTGACTTCTGCTTCGTTGTTGTGCACATGTTAGCTTGACGTTGCACTGTTCATTTGAATATAGTTTCTGCTACAGTTAACTTCTATCTCTTAAATACCACCTTACACCGCTTGGCAATCATCTATGCCCTGTCAACAATTTTTGAAAATGTTGCCAATACTGGTCTAGCCAATAATCATGCCGACTTCACTGCACTCTGCATTTCTAGCTAAACCATCAGCCAGCTTCAATCGATCCTCTTCGTGTTGATGAAAATCAAGAAGCGAAGCAGAAGTAGAGAACGTCTTGTTTATTAGACGCTAAGTGGAAAGTGAAAGGAAAGATTGAGTGCAGGCGCACGCTCAGGGCATACTCTGACCCTCTTATTTTTCTTCAGCACTCTCCCAAAATAATATTTAACAGTTCCCGGCCGAACAATTTGTATGGGTTCACTTCCTTCAAAACAATTGTTTTTAAACATTGAATCTTGTGCAGCTGATTCCAGGTGATACAATATTTGTATGGTTTCCCGCTACAGGCTGCCATCTGAAGTGTGCGCTTCGCACGAGTAAACTTTGCCGTTGCTTCCCATTTATACTTCTGTGACTTGTCCCTTTTAAGCACTTGCCCTGTTCACTTTAATTCATTTACTTCGATGTCTTTGATCTTTCTTGAATCTGTCCTTTTAGTGTTATAGACGTGAGCTTCTTGAATATACTACTCTTTTCGGCACCAGTAGCCACTAATGCTTAGCATCACTGCAGCCTCTTCAAAGCTGCACTCCTGTTGTCTTCAATACTGGAACAGTTGCTGTGTCGAGGCAGTTCTATTTGATAGTGTTTGCTGTTTCTAAGAGTTCATTCAATAGAGCCATTTTTGTCATCTTTCGAAAGCCTGTCTTCATCGGCCGTTCTTAGATCTCGACTTCCTAGAAAGACCTCAGTTGCTGAGAAACGTTGGTTTTCGTCAGGCATATGTGAAAGGTTCTTACGGTATCTTTCCTGTTGAACTTTGGAAAACTTCTCGTATTCCCATGTACTGTCCATCCCATCCTTGTTTCCATGGCAGTCAAGGAGTGGTCCAGTCGCTTAATGTTTTCGTTAGCAGCTTGCCATTAATAGTCTGCTCCTATAAGCATGCCAATTTCAGGCTCAAGTGAGACTTGAAACACGGTAGCGTCAGCCAAACGCAAGTCATTGTCTTTCACCTTTTCTTGTACAACTGCCTCGGTCAATGTTGACAAGTCATTGCATATTTGTAGAACTTCTACGGCTTCTATTTCAAGTGAGTTTGAATCGTACTGATTACGCAGCATGACTTGTTCTCTGCGATATTTGCAAGATGCTGGAACGTTACCAAATCTCGAGATGGTGAGCTGCTCTTCGGCTACCATAGCGGTTTGCAGCTTCCTAGACAAGTCTTTCATGATGAAACTTCGTTCACTTCCCCCACTATCATCATCATCATTTATTCTCTCTTAAAGGCCTATTTAAGGAATATATAAGGGGGGATAATATCAGAGATATGTCATGACACAAATGCAGTGTTTGAATAGTAAGTAACAAGTAAAGTAATTATACAGTAGCTGATAGTGCTGAAACAAAAAGGCAGAGTTAATTGGAATAGTGTAATAACTAGTACATGTAGTAGGTAGTTGGACGTGAACACCATTGAGTACCTTTAAAAAAAAAAGAAAAAAAGGTTTATTGAGAAGAAGCGCATTGATAAACTAGATGGTGGGAGACTCAACTGAAAACAGAAGACAAGAACACTTTAAATTTGTCTGGGTCGAGCTCTTGAACAACATATTGCGGAAGACTGTCACAGTGTTCACTTGCTGAAGGCAGGGATCATTTGTTAAAAGCTCGAGTCGATCCAATGAGACGTTGAACACTTTTAGAGTTCAATAGTCGAGGAAAGGTCCGATATGGTGGAATGAGTAGAGTGCCATGCAGGTGAAAAGTTGTGGTATAGTTTGTGAAACAGGCTGATATGCAAGGTTTTTCTGCGAACAGCTAAAGGAGTAAGCTCTAGAGATGATATGAGCTGAGTGATGCTGGCATGTTTATTGTACTGAGATGATATGAACCGGGCAGCACGATTCTGTATTGACTCAAGAGAAATGATGAGGTAATCTTGATCGGGGCTCCAAATGACGGAAGCAAATTCTAGTTTGGTCCTTATGAACCCTGCCAGTGTGCTTGTTGCAGTTACCCAAAGAGTGTTTAAAAAAGGCTATGAAAGGCTACTTTTCTAACTTTTGCTGTGACTGGGCTGGGCATTGTGCACAGGCCTGGCAGTTTTATAGTACTGCCAAGCAATGAGCATGATGTATGAGATTGTTGCAATTTGATTCAAGTTAAATGTATAGATTTGTGGGTGTTCCCAAATAGATGTGGTTTCAAGTGAGCGCTTGTGCTGCTTATGTCTCCTTTGCACTACTCATATGAAGTCTTGCATATTTAACAACCTGCCCAACTTGCCAGTATGTATTGTTGTAGCCATGATTATGGTGCAGGAACATTGTAAAATTGGGTATAGTTCTTTATAAAAGAAGCACAAGGTGTTGTATTTTGTAACATTATTGTAAGTGAATGTTGTTGCTCTCATGAGCTACACAGGTAAAACTCAAGTGGACAGAATATATATTCAAATGCAAAATGATCTGCATTTCTTTTCTTACGATCTCTGCTTAGCTGAATGCTGTATGTATCATTTATGGTCATTTTATATAGGCATTGATTTTTTGTGAACATTTTGCTGTAATGCTAAATCTGCATGATGGAACTCCTGACTATCTTGTTGTGATCTTGTTGTTTTAACTTAGTACTGAAAAACAGCCTTTTTTTTTACATGTTAGGGCAAAGAGGTATGGAAAGGAGCAAGCCTTGAGCAGATTTTTACAAAGCTGCTGACCTGCACCAAAGAAGGTAGTGATTCGCTTGCGTCACCAGAAGAGGCTGTGACATAATGGCACACTATTGTTTTTGCCAGATGGAGATGTCGTGCTTCTTTTGGCAGAATCTGACCCACTGAGCAGCAAACTTGAGGTATGTCGGCCATGAAAGAATAAGTTTTTATAGATCGTGTGAATTTATTGTACTGCATGAAATTTTATTTGACTCATTTTCAGGTTGTTCATTTCAACACTTTTGCAAACATTGTCTTTTGTTGCAATTGTGTGAGACAGGCTGAAGCAAGTTAAAAGTATGCCTACAGAGAGTTCTTAACATTTAAGAGGTTATTTATCTTGGGTTCTTCTGCTGTTGAAGTTCATTTGCTGAGCATAAATTTTTTATAGTAGAAGACAGTTTATAGTTATAATAAAGCACAAGTTTTCCGCTCAATTAAAAAAATTTTGCATGCATCTCACAAGGATATTTGGCAATGACTTTCTACAGGAGCTGGACCCTCTTCTCAAGTCCTTCATCTCCTCGTGTTTAAAAGTGTTCCCCAGAGAAAGGTGAAATAAGTGGATCACAATATGTAGATGAGTATCACTTCCCGAACTAAATTCGCAGGCCATCGGCTCGAGAACTGCTACAACACCCATTCGTTGCACTGGCCGAAGAAGAGCCTTTACTGCCCATGCATTTGGAGCCTCTACGCTGCGAGTCACTGGCTCCTCTGAAATGCACACCTTGCTTCGGTGAGTGTCTATAGACCATACGAGTGGAGCTGTTTGTGGGCCAGGTATTATCAGTGTTTCTTCATGACCCCAATTCAAGAAATTTCGCGTGCACATTGACAGAAGGTCATTCCACAGAATTCAGATGCCTGTATCTATGAATTTCACTCAAACAAGACTGCAATAGTTCGCTGATTTTTTCTAAATGCTTGACATATTACAGAGTAAATATTCGACATTCTTGATGAAAGCTTTGTCCATTACATAGTGTCTCCGCAGAAATCAGCCATGACATCATCCTAAAATCAGAAACGCAAACATGCGTGTTACCAGTATGCATAAGGGCTTAATATCACTAATTGAAATTATTCACTTGAATAAATAAAGGCCTAATAGGTATCTAAATCATTTGATAGATGATATTGTCACGACCTCAAAACAGAGGTCTTGCCGCAGAGATTGAGACACCAGAAGCAGGTCGATCTTTTTTAATTAGAACGCGCAAGCGAGTTCTTATTTTTGGTCTATTTCGTAGTCCTTCGTGGCACATGCACAACTGCCATTGTCTTTCTTGAGCAAGCACGTGACAATATAGTGCATTTGAACAATGCAAAGTGTGTAGTGTTCGCCATGTTTTCCACGTGGCTGATGCTACTCTTGAGAAATGTGCATTAAGAAAACACGAAAAAGGGAAGTGTTCTTGTTTTCTTCCATGCTTTATTTCATAATGCTTGTTGCCAACTCGTCAATCTGTCTGATTGTGAAAAATGCATGATGTGAAACACACCATGTCTCTCCTGAGTGAAGCACCCACTTTGGAGCTGATTTTGTATGTGTCGCGAGACGAATCTGGGAAGCTCATGCACAGGTTCAGACTCTCGAGAAGCAGCATGAAAGCGTTGCATTTACTTGCTGCCCACCATTTCATTTAGTGCATTGCTTATCTGTGCAAGGCTATGTCACGTCTGTTGAAGATGAGGGTATACCACACTTTTGTAGACTTTTGGCAGTGAGGAGGATTGCTGCCAGTTTTTTTTCCCATTCTGCTGTCTGTTCAAGCATAAAATTTTTAATATAGCAGTTCTAGTAGAAAAATGGGGGTTGATTATACTCATTGTTCACCTGAAAATAAATGTGATGTTATATGTGTCAGCGTGCTTTGGGGAAGGTGTGGAGTTGCAAGCACTGGAGTGGCAACTGTAAAAAGCCTGATGCTATGCGCCACTTTGTGCACGCTTTATGGATAACTTATGATTGCGAGCACTAGAAAACCTTATGGGACAGTAAAAATGTCTATTTTTATGTAGTATAGACTATTGTGTGCATAATAGTAGAGCTCTATACATGCACACTACTTGTGTGAATGAATGTAGGTTCATCTCTTTTGCCCTTGTGGGGTCTAAATGTATTGTGCTCTTGGAACACATGGAGACAGTCACACCATCGGGCAACCAGCACGTGCACATTTACCGTATTTACTCGATTCTACCGCGCCCTCGATTGTAACGCGCACCCGCTTTCCACCGCGAGAAAAAAAAAAAACGTGAGACATCAATTGCAACGCGCACCCATTTCTCTCGCTGGCCCGCACGATCACACCACTCGAAAAAACGACTCCTTTCGGGAGCGTCTTCCATTTAAATAGGTACGGGCGAAGCTTGTGCCCATCTGACGTGTAACAGAGCATTGCCGTCACTGTAGTTTTACCGTGGACCGATGTCAGCACGCGAACTTGCTTCACCCCCTTCTTCTCGACGGTTGTGGTGCCAGGCATGTCGAAGTAAAGAGGCGTCTGATCGGCATTCCCGATTTGCCCAAGCAGGTAGCCGTTGTTGCGCCGCAAGTTTAGGACGAACCTCTGAAAACTGTGAAGCTTTTCATCGAACTCCTCTGGAAACTTTTCGCATATGCATGTTCCCCTTCGGAGAAAAAAACCTTTCCTCTTTATAAAGTTACTTAGCCAGCACCTGCTCGCTTTAAACTGGCTCCGCATTAGACCTTTTTCCAAGACTGATTGCATAGCCCGCAATTGGAGCAGTTCTGTAGTCACGGGCCGCTGTGCGGCTCGCTGCTCAAGCACATACTCGCCAAGCAGCTCTTTAATTTGCGGAAACCGACCCTGCTGTGGTCCACAGAAGCCTTTGCGTGAAGTTTTGCTGTCGACAATCTTCTGCTTTTGTTTCCGCCGGTCCCGCACGCACGTTTCGGGAACTCCGAACGACCTCGATGCGGCCCGATTTCCGTCCGTTTCTGCACACGCGATGACTTCTTTTAAAAGCGGCATCGTGGTGCACTCGAGTTTTGGGAGTTGGCCCTTCCACTCCGTCGATTCTAATGCACTACTAGATGACGAACTCCTCAGCACACGTACGAAGTGCCGCACATGGGAAACACATAGGCAGAAATGGCCAACGTGCCATGCCGACGCACGTAGGGGGCGGCCATTTTGGATTTGCCGATGGCAATAGATTGACCGTAATTTTTTTGTTCGTACTCGATTCTAACGCGCATGCGATTTATGAACTCGCTTAACCGGAAAAAAGTTGCGCGTTAGATTCGAGTAATTACGGTATTCACTGCTTTTACATCCCGGCGATATTGCCAGCCGAATTCAATACATCACAAGTGATATACCAATAATGTTTTATACAATATGCCACTATAATGCACAAACAACATAACGAGCACAAGGTACTGCGAATGCAGTGTTGCCGATGTTTGACTCACCATGAGAGATTCACAGGAAATGACCTGCAGCGTCATCCCCCAAGGATTCACTATAGGAGCAGTTTTTTGCCACATGCTGCCAACATCAAAGGCACTTGCCTCTCTGCCACCAAAAATGTGCCACCGTGCTAACCCTAAACTGCAAGACCACAGTGCAACCTCTCGCTTGGCAGGTGGTAAACTAACCACGGCTAATCTGTGAAACATGCGTGAGCCAGAAGATGCAAGCAACTTCACAGGAGGTGATAGCACCCTCACACCCTCTTGTATTCTTTCATTTCATGAACCGGGCACAAATGTACAGATGTGGGATCTAAAAGAGAGCCATCCTCAGAACACACGAACACAGTACATGCTGCCATGCAAATGTACTCAGATATTTATTAACATTTTGCATAATGACAAGCTTGATAGCTTGATTTAGGAATAACTAAGGTAGCATGCCAAATGACCCAATATGATGCTGGTAACACATATAAAGAATACAGCACCTTCAAACAATATAGCTCATGAAATATACAGTCGAATCTCATTAATTTGAACACGCTTAATTCGAACTCGCAATGAGGTGCCGTCAAAGCTATGTGTATTTCAATGGGCAAAAACACTCGGTAATTCAAACGCGCAAGCACTTGCGACGGTTAATTTAAACATAGGTACCGTGTTTCGAAAATGCTCTCAGGACCCCGCCCAATCCTGTGGCGGCACCTGCGATACCTCAACCTGCGCGCGAAGGAAATGAAAAGGAAAGAAAAGGCTCTGGTGGAATGTTTTCTCTCTCTCAAATGCCAATCTGCGACGTGCCCGTGTCACGCTTCTCCCTTTTCTGTGCCTGCCACGTAAAGACCCTTCTCCTTCCAAAGCCGCGCGCGAACAGAGCGAGGAAAAAAAAGAAAGTTGTCGCTGGGTTAAATGAATGTGTGATTGAAGAAAAGGAAAAAGGCACTATCTTCTGCAGCCTTTGCCTCTTGCGGGAGCACGGCTCTGCGCCTTGAGGGGGGGGGTCTCTCACCCGTCGATACCACGCTTCCCCCTTTTCCGTCCCTGCCACGTAACCCTTTTCCTTTCAACGATGCGTGCAAAGAGAGAGAAAAAAAAAAGAAGCTGCCATGGAATGTTGGTTTTCTCTCAAATGCCGATCTGCTTCTCTCCGCATGGAGACGCTCCTCCTCGTCCCTCCAGTCAGAAATAAAACATGTACACCGTCGTCGCCACCACCGTGGCCTACGTGTAAGGGAAACCAGCGTGGGTCCTCTGAATGTACATGGCGCAAGAAAGCCGAGCAAGTGGGAAGAGCTATATGCAATGCTAGAGAGTGAAAGAATGGAACTTTATGCGCTAACAGAAATGCACTTTCGTGGGCTGGAGGAACCCCTGTACATCCAAACTGGGAATGGTCCGGCTCCAGCCGCGAAGGGAATACATGCAAAGGCGGGAGAATAGGTATCTTGTGGCGGTCCGGAGCTATGTGGGAAAGATTGACCTGCCCATGCACTGAACACATCTGGCTCCATGGTAGTATCCTAGGGATTCTCGTGATAGTAGGTGTGGTCTACCTCGCAGTGAGCAATGGCCAACATAATGGAAATGCTCGAGTTATGAAATGTGTGTCAATGGATGTACAACGATGGGCAGCTGACAGAGAAGTTTTGCTCATGGGCGACTTCAGTGGTCGCCTGCAGGCACTGGACAGGTTCCAGGACTTTAATGGAAACCTGGTAGACCTGACAGCACGTGAACTAAACTTGGAAATAGCCAACCTTCGCTTTGACTGCGAAGGTGAATTCACATGGTGTGCTAGGAGCGGCTATTCATGCATCGACTATGTATTTATGTCACCAAAGCTGTCCTGCCACACTACATCAATCACAATAGACAGGGATGGGAAGTTCAGTGAGGGAAGTGATCATAACCGAATTAAATTGACCTTCTCGACTTCCTCGTGGCGCCAAAAACGGACAGACTGTCGTGAGTCTGCCACACGTTACCTACCGGAAGAGACATATGAAGACATCGCCCAAGAGTTTGAAGGCAGGCTCATGAATCTGGAGTCACCTTTCTATGACCAGTATGTAGAAGCTCTGCAACAGATAATGGAAGCACATAAAGTATGTGTTAACTCCCGTGGAGGGGTGCGTCGGAAGCCATGGTGGAACAAGGAGAGCAAAGTGGCACTAAGTGCTCAACGGGAGGTGAATCACCTACACAGAAAAGCGGTAAGGACACTCTTTCCACACAAATGTGCAGAGCTATAGCAGAGGTACCTGGAGTGCAAAAGAGCTATGCAAGCAATAGTACAATGCAAGATTGCCGAGCACAATGGCAAGCATCTGAAAGCCAGGCGAAGACAGGCGAAACAGTTCCCGGCGGTTTCGGACATATGTGTCATCGCTTGACAGGAGGGCAGTTATGCCACCGATTCGAAATGAGGAGACGGATTTAGCCGTCTTTGATCTTTGGAACATCTCACAGAACATATGCATCGTCTGTACTAACCCGCGCAGCCAGCATGCATGTCTGCAGAGGAGAATGAAGCAGAAATCCGCTGCCCCCGAAGATGAGATCATGAAATGGCAAGTGACACAAAGAACAGTGGACAGGGCAATCACACGCATCTATGCACACACGGCGAAAGGACTCAATGGCATACTCGCCGGTGTTGTAAAACACCTGGGGGATGCTGCCCGAGATCATCTTGCCAACATCTTCTCTGACATCGTGGCAGGTGACACAGTCCCTACAGCCTGGCGAACAGGAACGGTGTGCCTGGTGAGAAAGAAAGGTGGAGACGCTGGGCTTCTACGAGACTATAGGCCTTTGACTGTAACAAGCGTCCTACACCATGTCTTTGCACAGGTATTGAAGGCCTGGATGAGTGGGTGGGCACAGAACAACAACGTGCTCACAGACTAGCAGAACGGGTTCTGAGCTGACCGACGCCTGGAAGACAACCTCTTCGTGCTGATACACACCATAGCAATAGCTCGCAAGGAGTCCAGAAACCTGTATGGTTGCTTTCTTGACGTAGCTAAGGCATATGACAGTGTCCCACATGAATCCCTATTCCAGCGGATGGCGGAATGTCAGAAATGGGGGTCGGCCTAATGCGTCGGTTGTACAAAGATAATTCAGTTATAGTGGGCTTTGACGGAGCCTAGTCCTGACCAGTAATGGTAACACGAGGACTTGAACAGGGCTGTCCCTTCTCACCCCTGCTATACTTGATTTATGTTTCTGGACTGGAACACATGCTCCTAGCATCTGGTATCGGCTTCTTATTCACCCTCTGTACGATGGAGTGCTTGTGACTTGGAAGCTGCCAGGTTTAGTCTATGCTGACGACCTGGTCCTGCTAGCCGAAAGCTCAACGGACCTGGAACAACTGGTCACCCTCGCTGCGAACCATCTGTATTAGCTGGACCTGGCCTTCGAGGCAAAGAAGTCTGCTGCATTACAGTTGTTAGGCTCCCACCCTAATGCCAACATATACCTGCCAGGAGGAGATCAGATACAGTCGGCCATTGAATATCGGTACCTCGGGGTGGTATTGAGCACCTGCGGTGACTTGTTGGGGACGCATGAAATAAATCTGTGGAAGACTTCGCAGAGGGCAGCAAACCTGCTGCACCGAAAAGGCCTATGGGGATGCAACCGTTTCCTTCTTATCTGAGACTTGTGGAAGGCTGTTCATGGCTCAGGCCTCACATTTGCCAATGCCATACTGTGCCTCACTGTGACAACCAGGCAATGGCTGGAGCGTGACCAGCGGGAGGTGGGCCGTATGGCCCTTGGATGCCATGGGCGTCTTGCCATAGAGGCCATTCAGGGTGACCTGGGATGGTCCTCATTTGAGGCGCGCAAGGCGAGAAGTGAGGCTACTTACGAAGGATGCCTGTGACTCATGCACGACGAACGGTGGCCCATGCGACTGTTCAGATATGCGAGTCTAACCGACACACAAACGCAGTGGTGCAGGTGCCTGGGCAGCCTGAAAAGAAAGTTTGGCTTCTCTGCAAACCCTGTGATTGAAGACAAAATGTACAAGTGGGCCCATGCAGTGAAGGCGCTGGTGTGTGAGGAGGAGACAGAGCAGTGGCGGCGTGCCATGGAGGATAAATCCAAACTGCTCACATAGCGCACTCACAAGGCCGAAATTGGCATGGAGCCCTTTTATGATAACAGTAGTGGCAGTGCACTCCTTTTTGAGGCACGTGCAGGAGCGCTGCGTACGTTGGCATAATGTCGCAGGTTCGACACATCTGCGGACGTGGCCCGGGTCATATGTCAAATATGTGACACTGAAGAGAAGACCACAGAACACATTGTCCTCCGCTGCGCTGACTTGTGCCCGGGTCACCTAGAGGGCACCACCTTCCCGCTGACACTGGGATTCCGAAGAGATATGGAGAAGAGCACAGCGGTGGCCAGAGCGGTCCACGTCACAAAACAGATTGGTGCAGTGGTGACGTAAAACACGCAGACAGTGCTGATGCACAGACAATGTAGACTTTTGGACAATGTAGACGGTCTGCAAGGAGACACTGGCCGGCTGTTGCAAACCTGGTAACTCGTTTTGTGTGTGTGTATGTGTGTGTGCTACATTTTGTTTTTCGCTGTCTCTCTCTCTTTTCTCTACGCCTCCCTTCTTTTCTTCCCTTTTTTTCTGGTTAAGGCAGTTGAGAGCTGCCTACCCGTTACAAAGGGCAGGACCACAATCCATCATGCATCATCATCATCATCACGTCCTGGCCATGTAGCGGCGGCGTAGCGGAAAGCGGGAGGCTCCGCTACGCAGTCGTTGTTGTCCACTGCGCCATGCTCCCTACCCGGGCTGCAGAAATTAGGTGCCTTTCTCTTCTTCTAACCACTACCACCACTGTCGACGCTAGACATTTCCGCTCTTGCCAGGAGAATGCTGAAGCCAAATAGAAATGCTTTGCAAGCTGCGTGTGATATTGATTTCAGTCGCTGCAAGGTAAATGTGTGCAGACGCACATCATCGATTACTTCAATTAATGACGCATGTCCTGTGATTTGTGAATAAATGCAAGTCTTCTGAAACTTCCCCCTCGTGTGTTAGCTCAATGCACATGCACCACTGCATGGAGAGCCTTCCGTTTATTTAGCTTTCATTAATTCCAACACCTTTTATTCGAACAAATTTTCGGGCCCCTTCGAGTTTCAATTATCCAGATTCAACTGTACTGCAAATGTGGTGTCTCTGACAATCGACTCGCCTCCTCAAGAGTCGATTGTCGCTATCGGGGTTCAGCCACAAGAGTGGTAGTAACCCGTGTAACCTCACTCCTTGCCAGGCACTGGATGAGCTTAGCTACATCTCTTGCTTGACGACGAAGCTCTAGGACAAGCCCATGACAAACTTTAGGCTAAGCACAACAAAAGGTTACTTTTCATATACAGTCAAATACGTTGATAACCAAGTCGAAACGAATGCTACAAAATTTATATCAGTAGATCGTTTTGTATATGAACACGCCCTTTTTTAATAGCGACCAGTCAGTTTTTTTTTCTCTGCACATTTTTGTTAAAGTGCTGTTAATCCCTTTGGTGAAAAGTTAATAAGCCTTTTCGTGTTTTGAAGCAACACCTCCTGCACAAGTGCACACCTCTCTCTTGCCTTGGAAGACCCAAGTTAACTGTATTTTTTTTTTGCTTTGTATGCACCATACCTTTACTATGACTGTATCAGAAGTGTTCTTTGTAAAAGAAGGAGGCATTGAAAAATGATATGTATACCTGAATACTGTTTCAGTGGGTGGCATAGGAAAAATCGTATGTGCACTGAAATATGGTCGATCTAGCCGATAGCTCATCATATATGGGAACGTTATAAGTGGGTTTGACTATTCGGCACGTGTGCAAACTTTATTGGCATATGTGAAGCTACTGTACAGCTGTCACATGAAGCTTTTGTGTGCCTGCTCACATTTTTCTGCTCCTGGATGCATATTTTTTCACACAAAAATACTGGCCACCAGAAAAAGGAAATGTGTGGTTCTGGTGCTGAAAGAGGAACATGTTTTTTGGAGCACACCAAGAAAACAAAAGAACAAATAACGGGGCCTGCTAAAGTGAAATGAACTTTATTTGGTCCTGGAGAACTGGTCAGACACCCCCTAAGAGGAGTCCGCCGCAGTTGCTGGTTGCGTCTACGTCAGGACTGGAAGACCATGGCCGTCCGCCCGTTCGCAGGCCTCCTGGACTGCCGAGTATTGGACTGAGAGCTCGGAGCTTTTAAGAGCCCTCCTCTCCCAGTCTTGTTCTGTGTTGAACTTTGCACCATGTAATACCGGGAACTGCCAGAGCACGTGAGCGAGTGTGCATTTATGTGCCTCACAACTAGGGCATCCTGGAGTTATGCCATCAGCAAAGTGGCTGAATGTGCTACGAGACGGGAATGAACCTGCCTGTAGCATCCGAAGAACCAACGACTGCGGCCGAGTAAGCTTAGAATGTTATCTGCGAACCCATCTCTGTACCCGCCCGGGCCACCACAGCACGTGATTTCTCGTGCACGGTTATGAGCAAGTTCGTAGGCGTTGGGAAGAGTCGGATGCATGTCTGAGCCCTTGTGGACTGGAAACCAGGTGATTGTGTGGTAGCCTACTACACCCCTGGAATTTAAAATAGCTGGAGATTACCCCCGAGGCAAAAACCTGGGTGGCAGCCCTGGAGTCAGTAAATATCTCTGGATGCGAATGGTCTGTTATTGTCAAGGCTATCACTAGCTGCTCTGCTATGGAGGCACACATTTTTCTCGCGGAAGCTGAGTTGAGTACGTGACCACGATGATCAATGACCACAGCCGCAAAACAATCGGAGTGGCCATACTGCGCCGCATCGGCCAAAGCTACACTGCCCGTAGACCTAGCCACAAAATCAAGGAGAGACTTGGCCCGGGCCTATCACCGGCCAACGTTGTACTGGGGATGAACGTTACACGGGAAGGGTGCCACCTCGTACAAGCCCTTCATTGTTTGTGATGAGATCTTCTGTTCCTTTCCTGTCGTGTGATGATATACGAGCAACTATAGGAGACGCTGCCACACTTTTGTGGAGGAAAGCCACGTGATCTTAGCTAGTGTCTGTGCCTCGGTCACCTCCGAAAGGGTGTCATCCTCCGAGAGGGTCACCTCCGAGAGGACATGAGCCTGTCCGTGCCGGTGCTCATGGGGAAGCCCAGTACCCTTTTGATGCTTTTATGCATTAAAGTATCGAGTTTATTCTCCTTTTGTTAAGACCAATATAGCGAGAATGCCACGTAATTAATGTGGCTCATGAGGAATGCATGGAAGAGCCGAAGGAGATTGCTCTCCTTCAGTCCTCCGCTGCTACTTGAAACGCTTAATATTAGTCTGAGCATGTTCTCCGTTTTGGAGGTGATGCGAGCTGAAACCTGTGAATTTCTGCTGTTCGATTCGAGAAGGAAGCCTTGCACCTGAATACAATTAACTCTAGGAATCGACTGCCCATCCTGTGTGGTTATCGTAATCTGCACCTGCTCAAGTGGTGACTCGTGTCTTCTTCGGGGTCTAACTGGTCGATATAGAAGCAACTCCGATTTAGAGGGGGATAACCGAAGCCCTGTACCCTGCAGAAAACATTTTGTAAAAGACAAAGTTGATTGGAGCACCTCCTCCACTTCAGCATCTGAACCACCTATGCACCAGACTGGAATGTCGTTGGCATATAAGGCGTGGTTGGTATTGGATACAGTGGAGAGGCACTCCAAGAGGCCTTTCATGGCTATGTTGAACAAGAGGGGCGAAATTACCGCTCCTTGCGGCATGCCCCTCGCACCCAGGGTGAAGGCCTCCAATTTTAATTTGCCAATCCTTATGGCGGCTCTGTGGTCCTTGAGGAAGGTGCGAACATAGGCATCGAACTTGGGATCTAACCCCATGCGCTCTACCACCTCCAATATGAGCTGATGTGAAATCGTATCAAAGGCCTTGGCAAGATCAAGAGCCAATATTCCCGAAACATCTCTGCTATGTCGATCAATAATTTGCCTCTTAATCAGCAGCATCACATCTTGGGTATAGAGACTCGGCCAGAAGCCTACCATGTTGTACGAAAAAAGCTCTTTATCCTCGATATACTTAGATACTCTGTTGTGTATCTTCACCTTCCCCACGCCTTCCATCACCTTCCTTACGCAAGTTCTCCATGGCGAGTACCTTCCCTGGCTTGGAAATGAGTATTAACGAGGCGGTCCGCCAGGCCTCGGACATGCGACCTTCTGTCTAGAGGGTATTGACCTCCTCGGTTAACTTAGCAATTGACTTACCATCGAGATTGCGCAGTACCCTGTTTGTAACGCCATCTGGACCAGGGGCTGAGCGGCTATTAAGCACATGAAGCACCTCTTCGATCTCAAGGTTCGTAAAGGGCAAGTAGATTTCCTTGAGCGGCCTTCCCTGGTCGGCCAGAAGCCTACCATGTTGTACGAAAAAAGCTCTTTATCCTCGATATACTTAGATACTCTGTTGTGTATCTTCACCTTCCCCACGCCTTCCATCACCTTCCTTACGCAAGTTCTCCATGGCGAGTACCTTCCCTGGCTTGGAAATGAGTATTAACGAGGCGGTCCGCCAGGCCTCGGACATGCGACCTTCTGTCTAGAGGGTATTGACCTCCTCGGTTAACTTAGCAATTGACTTACCATCGAGATTGCGCAGTACCCTGTTTGTAACGCCATCTGGACCAGGGGCTGAGCGGCTATTAAGCACATGAAGCACCTCTTCGATCTCAAGGTTCGTAAAGGGCAAGTAGATTTCCTTGAGCGGCCTTCCCTGGTAGACCGGGTAATCCCAGTCCCCGGGGAGGCCAAGTGAAAGGTATCGCTCTGCCAATTTCTTGAGTAAAGTGTTTTCGGTGACCCCACTTTTGAAATTTGTCTGATTGAATAGTATCTTTAAGATACTCCATTTACCTCTGGTGCACATTTGCCCATCTACATTTGAGCAAACCTCTTTCCACTGCTGCCTAGAAAGCTCCTGACTATAATCCTCAATATCTTTATTGAGGAGAGCTGTGCGTTTGCGGAGCCTTCTATTTAGCTTCTGTGTGTGCCATCTCTCAGCCAGCAATCTTTTAGCCTCCAATAAATGTGCAAGACGCGAGTCCATTGTATCCACCTGTAAGTCAGTTTGGACAGTCTTGGTGGCGAGGAGCTCATTCTCCATGAGTCGAGAAAAGAGTTCCTCCAACGTGGCATATTCGGTCTGATCAGCTTTCCAGCGCTTCCTGAACTCATCCCAGTCCGTCACCCTGTACTCTTTAGGTGGAGCCGCCCGGGTGTCCTGCGTGACTGCAAGGACGAAGTGATCACTTCCCAGGCTTTCCTGCAAGTTAGCCCACTGAACTCTCCCGGCATTTCTGATGAATGCCAGATCCGGAGTGGCGTCTCTTGAAACAGAATTGCCCAACCGAGTTGGGAACTGAGGGTCCGTGACCAGCTCCAAGAAACAGTCCGCCATAACTTTAACAAGGTTTCTCTCCTTAACAGTGGCCTTTGGATAACCCCGGGCTGGGTGAGGTGCGTTAAAGTCACCGATAACTACGAGCGGTGACTTGCCTGCAAGGGTATAGAGACCCGGCCTTTCCAGCCAAGGGTATAGAGACCCGGCCTGATCACTTCCCAGGCCTTTGCAACCACTGAGGAGAACACCTGCTTGTGATTGCAAGGGCTGCTGTAAACATTCAGTACAAATATACGGCACTAAAGCCAATTATTCGGAATAATTTCAACCAGCTGAGCCTCCAAAGTAGAGCTTGCCGAGCGCAAGCGTGTGCTCTAAAAAGGTACATTTGTTCGAAACCAAGACAGCCAGACCACATTGACCCCCCATTAAAAGATATAAGGCAACCGCCGCGTCAATGGTTTTTTGTAAAGTAATCACATGCGGCTGAACTGCCAATGAAGCAATGTACTGCTGGAGGCAGGCCTTACGCTTCCTGAACCCTCGTAGTTCCACTGCCAAATGACGAACTCAGTTGTGTTGGGAGCCATGGCTGCTACTAGTGGTTTGCCGACTTAACGGCACGTATATATCGACGGGAGCCTACCGCAGTTCGCTGACGGAACAAGTGAGACAGGTATTACCGGGACGAAAGAGTTTCCTTCTGGAGCGAGTCTGCTTTCAATCATGGCAACTTTACATGCTTTACATGCTTTACAAAGCATTCCGCCTGCCACGCTACCGCCTTTTATAAATCTTTGATTACTCCCAAGACGTTCAAGTCAGGAGCTGCCCCTACCTTTCCTTTCATATCTCTCCTTCATTTAGCCGGCCGCTGCTCCATTGACGAAGACTGGGCCGGGGCCTGTGCTGTATTCTTGAGAGCTTCAAACTCTGCTCTCATCTGCAGAAGCTGCGCTTTTATGCTAGCATTCTCTTGAAGTAATCCTAGGGTTTTTTTTTGCTATGGCAGTGCCGCGTACATTAGCTGTGCTGGCTGCTGCGCCGGGCTTGGCACAATCCGTACAGGTCTTGGGAGCCTCTTGGAAGTAGCCTCGAGTGGGGAGCGTCCCTCGGAGTGAGAGTGACCCTTGGAGTTAGTGCACCTCTTAGAGCAAGAGCGTCCTCTTGAGTGGCTGTGGCTCTTCTCAACAGCTGGCGAGGGAGAACACATCCTCGAGGTTGATGCCACACTTGAATCCCATGATATCAGACCCTCTTGGTGGTGCCTGCGTTTCTTGGTGCCCTTTATACGCTGTCTTCATCGCCTTACCAAGTAAGGGACTTGCAATCAATACTGGTAGGACTTGTCAACCGTTAAATGTGCCCCCCCCCCCCCCGCACAAGGCACATGTTGGCTGGAATTGTTGATCGTTCGCATGATCGTAGACAGCACACCCATGGCACACTTTTTTTCGTGGGTATTGGGCAGGCATCAGCACGATGGCCGAGAGCTCCACACCCATAACAAACGTCAGTCGGTGTCTTATACAAAATACACCGTAGCATGCTCGTACCACACACAACATAGTTGGGTACCTTGAGACCACTGAAGAGAATGGCGACAGTAGTCGTTTTCTTGATGCGATGCACCTCCTTGGCTTTAGGGTTGCACTGGTTCACGATCATCGCCACCAGCTGTCGCTCATCAATGTCCTTGTTGACGCCTCTGATGACACCTTTGCAGGTATCGTCAGAAGCTGCCGTGTAGGCCGAAACGTGATAATCAGTCGAACCAAGATGAATGAGACGCAGCGCCGCGTAGGTGCCCGCATTGTGGGACGCTGAGGTAGAGACCACAACAATATTCTGAGTTATGTTCGGGCAGACGATATCCTCTAGTGTTTCTTCCAGAGACAGTTTTGCTGCCGTCTCTAGGGCTTGGGCTAAACGAATCAGGCTAAGCTTCTTGAGATCCAGGCCTCCTTTCGGTTGTACTGTGACTCGACGATGGCTTCTTGGCAATCAGAGAAGCCTCGAGGCGGCTGCAAGACTTTAAAAGGGTGAAAAATGGGTCTACCAGATCAAAAATGGGCTGCGTAAAATCCTCTCGATGAGATCTGTCGAAGAGTGTAAAATTCTGGAGGATTGAAGCAGTACTTTGACAGCAACCATTTGAAGATGACAGAGATGCTGCTGCATCTCTCGTCGACGCAAGAGCTCGGAAAAACACGTCCGTTCGCACTGGACGCTCGAAAAAAACCCCATGGGGCCTGGTGTTACCCTGTTACTTGAATTCCAACTTTCTGCCTAAACAGCCACTCGCTTTTTGTACACACAGCACTACATTACTTTTATCATGAACGCACAAATTATACAGTCAAACATCAGAGGCCTTCCCAGGAACCTTGACAATGTCCAAGAACTTTTACACAAACACTCGCCAAAAGCACTGTGTGTACAAGAAACACGCTTAAAATCCAAGAACATCATTTTTCAACGCCATTATGTTATATTCAGAAAGAACCGGGACGATGTTGTGGCATCATCCGGTGGTGTGGCCATTATAGTTAAGGCTTGGCATGTACGCACATATTGCTACAAACATCCCTTGAGGCAGTGGGTGTTCGAACAGTTCTTCTTTTAAACAAACTCATCACCATCTGCTCCCTTTACGTTCCTCCACAGTACGTCTTGAAAAACATGAATTCTAGTCCCTAATAGATTAACTGCCCGCATCTTACCTGGTCCTTTGGGACCTGAGTGCACATAGCAGTCTATGGGATGATCTTCGCTTCAATGCATGAGATCGCCTAATCGAATGGTTTTGTTCTCTTTCGGTGCATGTCTGTTGAATAGGAAAGAACCAACATACAATTCCCTCGCAAGTCAAACATACTCTGCTGTAGACCTCAGCATAGCATCTCCAGCTTTTATTTTCTAACTTAACTGGAAAGTTATTGTGAATCCTAACGGAAGTGACCAGTTTCCAATAGTTCTGTGCGTTCCAAAAGAAAAGGAATCGTTTGTACGGGCTCCTATGTGGCAGATTGAGTAAGCAGATTGGCAACAGTTTAAAAAAGATGCACTTTTAAGCTGGAGCAACATGTGGGCCTTAAGCTGAGATGCAGCTGTCGACTACATACTTCACAACATTTTTTTATTGATGCTGACACAAAGTATCTCAAAAACTGGACTGTCTGTCAAACTACGCATTTCTTGGTGGAACAATGATTGTCAAAATGCTCGAAAAAAAGCAAAATAAAGCATGGAGGTTGCTTCGGAACTCACCAACAGCCAAAAACCTTGACAATTTTAAAAACATAAAATCTCAAAACAGGAGAATGCACAGACAGGCGAGAAAGGAAAGTTGGCATAAGTTTTCATCCAGAATAAATTCATATACACAGGAGGTGAGAGTCTGGAACATGATGGGTAAGGTAGTAGGATGGCAATCGCACCCACTTCTTCTTGTGAACATGCAAGGAGACAGCTTGGAGGATCTGGCGAACTCTCTTGGGGCGCACTTCGAACAGGTCTCCAGCTCGTCGCACTATACCACATCGTTCCAGTGATACGAAGCAATCATCGATAAAAAAAACTAGAGCGTATATTCATAAAACACGAACCATACAATAAACCTTTCGTCTTAGCTGAGTTACAGGCATCGCTAAACTGCCACAATAAATCTGCCCCAGGCTCCGACTGAGTACTATATGAAATGCTAAAACACCTGAACTCTGCAACACAAAAAGTGCTTCTTTCCTTGTATAATGCCATTTGGTTTTCTGGCGACATTCCTTCTGCCTGGAAAGAAACCATTATTATTTCTATTTTAAAGCAAGACAAGAATCCATCATCCGTTAAAAGCTACAGGCCAATTGCACGCACTGGCTGCCTGTGTGAACTTATGATTAAACGCCGGCTTTTACATTTCCTGGAAACAAACGATCTACTGGACCCTTATAGGTGCGGATTTCGTAAGGGTAGATGCACCACTGATCATCTATTACGCGTCAAGGCACAAATTCGCAGTTCTTTCATTCATAAACAATTTTTTCTTCCTGTATTCCTAAATATAGAAAAGGCGTACGACATGACATGGTGATTTGGCATACCGCGAGACCCCTCACGCTTAGGTGTCCGAGGTAGCATGCTAACAATCGAAAGCTATTTGTCCAATCGTACCTTCCGTGTCTGGGTGGGGAATGTCTTCTCTCGGTCATTCGTCCCAGAGACTAGAGTGCCGCAAGGTGGTTTACTAAGTTGCACACTTTTTAATATAGAAATGAATAGCCTGCATTCCTACATTCCACGCAGTATGTTTTATTGCACATATGTTGACGACGTCCAGATCGGTTTTAAATCCAGCAATCTCGTAATGTGCGAGCGGCAGGCCCGACTTGGATTAAACAAGGTGTCCAAATGGCCGGAGAAAAATGGGTTTCGACTGAATCCACAGAAAAGCACCTGCTTCTTATTTTCCAGAAAGAGAGGCATTCACACTGACCCCAACATCTACCTACATGGTGAATGTTTGTCCGTAAAGCGCAAGCATAAGTTTCTGGGCCTAATATTAGATACTAAACTAACATCTGTATCTCACATCCAATCCGTAAAAAACAAGTGTCTAAAAACCATGAATATCCTGAAAGTGTTCTCACCCACTACATGCGGTAGTGACAACAACTGCCTCCTCAATATTTATAAAGCCTCATTCGAACACGCCTATACTATGGGGCTGTAGTCTATCAATCTGCCACGCCAAGCGCTTTGAAGATGCTGGACCCTGTGCACCACATGCATTCGCGTTTCTACGGGGGCTTTTCGTACTAGCCCCGTCGAAAACGTGTATCTTGACTCGAACGAGTTGGCATTAGATCTCCAAAGGGGCTTAATATTTCTTGTGTACTTTATCAACGTACAAGCGATTAACAAACGCCACTTACACTACACTATCAGCGATATGTCCAGTTCTGTCCACTTTGATGATCTCCCTGCCATGAGACAGCCCTACGCACTTCGTGTGAGGAGTCTAGCTAAAGAAACCGGCAAGCCACTGGAACACCATTTGGCTGCCCCTGCTCCATATGTCCCGCCATGGTGGTAGCAGCACATAGACTGTAATATATCAGTTGTTCAAGTTACCAAGCATGCACCCATTGCACATACCCGCACACATTTATTTGAACTACAGGGTAAATGTTCATGTCCCGAATTATTTACAGATGCCTCAAAGACTCATCACAAAGCGGTTTGTCCATCCTTTACAGATGCCGGCACTCTGCATCTTAACACCAGCATCTTTAAAGCAGAAGTCTACGTGATACTTGCAGCCGTAAAACGCATAAAAGAACTAAATTTACAAAGTGCAGTACACAGACTCCCTAGGCATAGTAAAAGCCCCCAAAATGCTCAGGAGACAAAAAACACCATCTTTGTCTCACTCTACTCACTTCCGTGCACAGTTTGCTCTCTTAGAAAACATGTCGCAGTGTGCTGGCACCGCGAGATACAAGGAAACGTGTTGGCGGATCAGCTGGCTGCATCCGCCAAGGAAAACACCAATATGTCTGTAGCTATGCCTGTGCTTTACCTAAAACCTTACCTTAAACAAAAGCTCAGAGCTTACTGGCAGAGCACATGGGATTTACACACACAGAATAAACTACACATTACCAAGCCACAATTTGGTAACTGGCTGCCAGTGTCAAAGTTGCACTATACAGAAGTTACACTTGCAAGGCTCAGAATAGGACACACAGTACATACACATTCATACCTTCTGTCTGGCGGTGACCCTCCCATGTGTGCGAAATGTAGCGAACCACTGACCTTGCTTCATAATTTAATATAATGCAGTGAACTAGACCCTATCAGAAAAAAGAATTTCCCATTGCCGTACCGAGAGCAAATGCCTCTTTAGCCAGCAATCTTTATCGGTAAAGATCCCCTTTTTAACCTCAATTCACTTTTCTCATTTTTAAATTATATTCATTTGTTTCACGTCATCTACCTTGGTATTCCGCAGCATGACCTCTGAACAGGGGTCCCTGTTGCAGTGGCTACATTACAGGAAGCACTGGTTTCCCTGCCATTGGCCACAAACGCTTTGAGTAGGCACGCGTGCTATTGTCCATCTCTTCCTCATTGTATTTTTGCAACCATTCGCCGATCATTTTCAGTGCACGCATAACATGTCATTCTCATGATTTTAATACCTACGTATATTTTGTCCTCCTTTAGGGCGAGGAATTTTATGCCTCTGTACAGCTACTTAATGTAGTATCGTGCATGTGTTCTCCATGCGGCACGTCCGCCGCACGATACTACATTTTGGCGACGAGGATGGGATCTTCAATGCACGCGCATCAGGCGTCAAGATGGGCATCGAGCTTTCTTCCTTGTGCTGTTGACTCGGCACCCGTGCAAGCTACCCCACCGACCAAAACCTCGATACCACACTTAACATAACCATTTTTCACACTCTTAATCATGCACTGGCACTCTTTGGCCATCAAATGGCCCTTGCGCCAATAAACATCACATAACAAAACAACAACAATGCTTATTGTTATATTCAGGAGGAAGTCCCTTGGAGGAGCGCCCTCTGCAAGAGCTGTACTCCCTGTGGTGCCTAGCTGGTGGCGATGCAGAAGCAGAGCTTGGCAGGCAAGGCAGTCTGCGTGCTAAGCCCCCCATCTGTACAATGCCATGGTGAGTTAATTGGTGGAAGTGCCAGATTATGTTGCAGGGACATTGCTGAAACCACACTATCTGGCTCGAATATTAAAGACGATAGTCTTTCTTGGGGACCTTCAACGCAAAAATTTTGGTCTGTATCTCTGTACATTTGTCTGTTTGTCCGCCCTTAACGGTACCCTAAACGGTACCAAGCGATACTCCAAACGGCCGATCCCATCCCGAGCGCCCAGATTCAGCATTTATACTTGTGCAATTAAAAAGCAATTATTGTGCATATCTGAGGCAGCAAACCAAAACGTCAATATTCTGTATATGCATCTTTTACTAGAAAAGGCGTAAGTAATTCTAAGGACCGTAGCATTTATCACGCTGCACTGACCATGAAACGCTTGAACGAAAAGGAAAGTGTTTTCAATGCTTTGCTAAGACTACACGGGGGTGGCACCTACCCGTCGCCTTGCTTTCTACACCTTATCACCTCCGAGACGGGCCTGCACGTCGCATGCTTTGTTTTCCAAGATATCTGCCAGATAGTACTCATGTCTCACGTGTGACGTGATTTGCAACGCCTCCAGAATACCATTCACCGATTTTCTTGTCATCATCATCATCATCAGCCTGACTACGTCCACTGCAGGACAAAGGCCTCTCCCATGTTCCGCCAGTTAACCCGGTCCTGTGCTTGCTGCTGCCAATTTATACCGGCAAACTTCTTAATCTCATCTGCCCACCTAACCTTCTGTCTCCCCCTAACCCGCTTCCCTTCTCTGGGAATCCAGTCAGTTACCCTTAATGACCAGCGGTTATCCTGTCTACGCGCTACATGCCCTGCCCATGTCCATTTCTTCTTCTTGATTTCAGCTATGATATCTTTAACCCCCGTTTGTTCCCTAATCCACTCTGCTCTCTTCTTGTCTCTTAAGGTTACACCTACCATTTTTCTTTCCATTGCTCGCTGCGTCGTCCTCAATTTAAGCTGAACCCTCTTTGTAAGTCTCCAGGTTTCTGCTCCGTAGCTAAGTACCGGCAAGATACAGCTGTTATATACCTTCCTCTTGAGGGATAGTGGCAATCTACCTGTCATGTTTCTTGTGCAGAACATCAAATAAACATTTTGTTCACTCTCTCCAGACGCAAGACTATCGTCTTTCGACGATATTTGCAGTGTAACATGCAGATACGGGACCAATTTTTGTAAGATCTTATCAACCAGGCTGTGTTTGATGAGAAACATTTCTCTTTTTCTACTTTTAGCATTGTACTTCTAGAGGGAGAAGAGCTCGGGCAGAAGAAGGATACAATTTTCTTCTATGACGACACAGTTGTGCTCCTATCTGCGGAGCAACTTTGCCAAGTAATTTTATTCCAGCGTGTGTTAAGCGTTCATGTGGTGATGGATGTCCATTGCAGAGGCTGGAAGGAATGGATCCAAATCTCTACTATCCCCTGATAGAAGAGTAAGTCTGCGCATCAGCTTCTAATCGTGGAGCGGTGCTTCTTGTGCTTGACCAGTGGTCTGTAGTACAGTCTATCTGTCGTATCAGTGTGGCCACAAGTGGTGAAAAGTAAGACTAGCATGGAATAAAAGCACTGCTCTGCGATAGCACTCCAGTTACCAAATAGTAGTTTGTCAAGACGTGAAAAGTTTTAGTAGTGCTTGGTCAAATGTTTAGCAGTGCAAGTCTTGAGCCCTCTCTACGGTCTTCATGCCATATCATAGCAACAATGGAGTCTTTAATTAAGACATTATGCAGAAAATTGATTAACTAAGAAAAGAAACTCTGGCAGTTTGTTATACTTGAAGAAACCAATGTAAAAATATTAGCACTGGGCGTGTCAGAACTGTGCATTCTTTTTGTGTGCCCTGGTAGTAATCTCAAGCTCAGATTGCTCGTCAGCTAAGTAGCTTTTTTTCTGAAACATTCTTGTACTACTGATGGGTGGTTCTTCCACCTTGCAGGTTTCTAAAGAACTGATTTTTCTAAATGGAGGTTCATGATTTTTTTCAGAAGCGGGGATGTGCCTGCCAGTCCCAGCTTCAGTAGTGACACCGCTGCATTGCCTGTAGTCATCCGTGAAAAAGACGTAGAATACCAGGCAAGTGGCTTTATTTTTTTTTCTAGCCAAATAGCTAATAGCCGAGCTAATAGGGCGCTGCTGAAAATGTAGATTCAGCGAATCATTCTTTACAATCGGCTCCTGGAGGCATACCCTTATCAGCAGCAGCGGATCATCCGGGAAGCAAAGCTGGATATCCCGCCACTGTGCAGGGCCCTCATCTGGTCAGCACTGCTTGATGTGCAGGTAAGCCAACTGGTTTTTGGGGTTTTTTAATGGCACAAGGGCCGTGCTTGGTCAAAGCTACTGGCTTTTGAGATTCATGCGAAGAGATGTCACCTGACACACAAGCACCAGCCAAACATTCTTAACGCTTTCAATCAATTAATGCCTTTCATATCTCAGTGCATATAAGCAAGACCAGCCCTTATTCGTAGTGTGAAACCATTGATACATCAGAGCTCTCATAGAATGTTTGGATATAAATAAACCTTTTGACTGTCAAAACTCCTTGCCGGCTTAGTTGGAATGGATTCACGCTTTCGCCACTTTGTGCAATCTCACAACAAAGTTGCATTGTGCTTGTCCCGGTGTGCTCTTTTCTTCGTCCTTGTTTGTTCCGCTCAAAGTAAATAAAATGTGCTTTCACTCCTAATGACCAGTACAGTCGTCAGAGATTACAAAGTGACAGCTATGCACTTATCGTCAACAAAGACAAAACCAATCAAATTTGTACTCATCTTAGTTGAGTTTTTTTACATTAAATGGCCACTGGTACCTTTCCGTGGGGTGCAATTGGTGTTTCTGCTTTTATTGTATTATCATTAGGTCAAGCAATCTTAGAATCATGTTTTTTTTTTATTTTGAAATGGTGAAAGAAACGGACCCTTCAAATAAAAATCTCTACAAATTGAACGTAAAAGTTTTTCGGTCAGTTCGCTGCAGCTTTCTGTGTTTTTATGATAACGAAAGGGCCAACATGAAGAAAAAAAGAAAAATTGATATGGGCTTCTTCTTTTGTCCTCTAGAAAATGCCATCTTTACCACTACTCTGCCAATCTGGCCCATATTCATTGTCACAATAATCACCCAGCATAGACTAAGGGTTCTGCTATTTGATAGCCGCAGTTATGATAACATGTTACAAAAAGTAGTCAGTATCTGAAGTCTTGAGGCATCCTTGTATAATAGCCCTGTGTGGTGGTGCTTTGAAGTCATTGTAATTGGCCATGTGTATTAGAAAAATTGTCTCACTGATGTCTCGTACAGCAATAGAGCAATCTGAACACAATTCAATGACGACATATGGCCCAACACAAACCTTGAAAGCTCTGCGTCATTGTATCCTGCAGTCGCCATGGGCCTATGGAGTCTGTGGTAAAAAGGTGCTTGCAGGCATGTGGAGGCCATTTAAAAGCAGTGTGGTTGACCCAATATGCTTATGCCATGCTTTGGTGCCACCTTGAAGGATTTCTGGGGTATACTGAGAGCATTGACTATTTTGATTCATAATGGTAAGGCTGCTTCTGAGACTTCAAATAAGGCAAAGCAGTTGAGTTGATGTGCAACAAGGCCATCAGGTAGGCTGTTTAAAGGGCCATTAAACAACCCCGTAGTCCAAAAAATTGATATGAAGGAAAATATGCACACTTTTGCTATGTGAACGTGCTGCCACGAAAATTTTGCTAATATGTATTATAATAAAGAAGTTAAGGGGTTAGAACATCGGTGTCAGCGAGTTTCGAATTTTCGCATGGCCTCACCACCCTTCCCTACCATAAGGAGGAGAAAAGCACAGCCTGCCATCGCGCTTCCGCCAACTTTGGAAATGTAACACAACGTCAGCGATACGTCAGCGAATGACTGAGGAGGGCATCCCCAATGTGAGCAGGTGTTGTTGCAGCGCGAGTAGAAAATGCACTTCGAGAAGCACCCATCTTTCCTAGCGCTAAAGTAGCGAGATGCCTCTTTATCTCGGAGGCTTTCGTTCTGGCAATACCGCTTCTTCCTGTAGTCTTGGGCTCTACAAAGCGGCAAAGGGCGCCCCGCCGCGGTGGTCTAGTGGCTAAGGTACTCGGCTGCTGACCCGCAGGGCGCGGGTTCGAATCCCGGCTGCGGCGGCTGCATTTCCGATGGAGGCGGAAATGTTGTAGGCCCGTGTGCTCAGATTTGGGTGCACGTTAAAGAACCCAAGGTGGTCGAAATTTCCGGAGCCCTCCACTACGGCGTCTCTCATAATCATGTGGTGGTTTTGGGACGTTAAACCCCACATATCAATCAAAACGGCAAAGGGCAGCACAGGAAAATGAAAATGCAGACTGCATGGCCGAAACTGCATTGCTAAAGCGCTGTTTCATTGGGCAAAAGACCAATCGACGAGCTCAGTAGTACATAAAGTTGCCCATGGGCAAAGTTTCATTACTGTGCACATATGAGGAGGATTGGTCAGGCGAAGGAAACACGCGCAGGATTGTTTTTTAAAATGGAGAGTCTGTGTGGCGTGCAGGGCTGTACGCGCAGGATCGTTTTTTAAAATGGAGAGTCTGTGTGGCGTGCAGGGCTGTAATAGTAAAACAATGTGATTGCTCTGCTCCACTGTACTTGTTAGTGAGTCTGTTTGCAGGGTGTAAAAAAAAGAGATTAAAGCAAGTTTATTCGTTTTTTTAAGATTACATCGATGAAGATCTCATTGATATGTTTTCACTTTGTACAAATTCAGGATGACAACATTCATGCTCGCTCAGTGTTTCAATAAATGATTATTAAGTATTCTCTCTTCCACACAGGGATCACCCCAGATTGGCAAAAGGGCTTGCTAAACTATTTATTGGCACACTTAAAGAAAGCGAAAAATGGCACTCCTACATAAAAGCAGCCCTCACAAAATCGTGCGTGCATTTGATGAATAAGAGCATGCAGATAAAGCACCTAAGGGGATCCGGCTATGTAGACGAATTTGTCCTTTTGGCTTGTGGAGAGGAATCGCCGAGAAGTAAAAAATACAAGAGGCAACACAAGAGACAGGGATGATTAAGGTGATGGTGAGGCAGAACAGATAGCTGTCGTCTCTTACCTGCATAAAATCTCACATAAATTTTAAAAAAGTTGTGTAATGTTATGGGATGCGGGTTGTATTTTCAGCCGAAAACAAATCGGCCCCGATTTTCCCAGTGGTGCAAAAGTTGACCGCAAAGAAAAGCAGTAAAGAAAGTGATGAATGTGACATGGTAGAAGGTTCGTTCAGTGCGAAAAAGGATCTCGTGTTCCTTTACCACGTGTAAAGGAATACTGCCTGAATGTGCACTTTTGCAAACATCAGAGCTTGCTTAAGGGGGCCCTGTACTTGCACTTAGCCATGCACTGCAAGGAGTGTACAGCCGCGGCCAGGTCTGTGTAGAGCCCGCGGACAGCCGGTTTTTGCTCTGCAGGGTGAAACCTTGAGGCAGTTTCGGGCTCTGAAGTGGTGCATCAGGAGCATGCGTGGTCTATTTGTCAAGCTGACCATGTCAGAGCCTGATACTGCCCTGAGGTTTCACCACACAAAGCAAAAACTGGCTGCTCGCGTGCTCTACACAGACGTGGCCGCGGCTGTACATGCCAGCCAAAGCTTCGTGTCGCAGTCATCATTTACTTGCACAAACAGAGAATGACCTGGGGAAATCATTAAAGCCTTTCAAATTGAAAAGGCAGGAAATAGGTGTAACAGCCAGGCATCTTTCCTAATACCAGATGCCAAATTGGTTTTTTTTTGTTTAAACATTACAAATCAGCAAAATACCTTTCTCGTTCGTGAGTTGTTTAACACGTGCTTCTCAGATGTACGTCATTTTTTTTATTGGTCTATTGCTGATGTACTTTGTTTTTAGATGATGAATGAGGGTATAGTGACGTGCATGTGTGGGATGCTTATATAAGAACATTCTTTTCTGAATGCAGATTTTTTCTTGCTTGGTAGCAACTGACTCTAGTGTTTTCTTTCTTAGTATTTGTGCAAATTGCGCTTTTTGTCATAAACCTTTACCCACACACCCACTTGGCAGTTCATCGTCATCATCAGCCTGACTACGCCCACTGCAGGGCAAAAGCCTTTTCCATGATCCCCCAATCAACCTGGTCTAGTGTTTTACCTTCAAACTTCTTTATCTCATCGATGTTATACCTGCTAACTTTTTAATCTTATCGGCCCACTTAACTTTTTGTCTCTCCTTCGTGCATTTGCTTTCTCTGGGAATCCAGTCAGTTACTCTGAAGGAGACACTAAAGTGAAATAAAAATTTACGTCAGAGTGAAAGCTTATTGTATGACGTCTAAAACGACAATATTATCAACAGCAGTGTCCTACTTGCCCAGAAATCAGGGTCAATACTTGAGAAGACATGTGCTACATGTAAGACATTCGTAAAATGATCCTGATCATGTGAGAGGTACCGTTTACAATTAATCCCTAGTAAACGAACTAGATGCACCCAATAGAGAACCTTCCGTGCATCAAGGGACATAAAAAATGCTGCTTGTTCATTTCTGTTTGATTCATGGGAAAAACTGCCGGATGATACTATGGGGAATGGCGTGAGTGAATCAAAAGTTCAATTTTCGCCTAGGTTAAATTGGGCAGATCGTACCATGTAGCAGGGCCAAGTTGAACCAAGCATGTCTGTCATCTCGGAGGCTATGCCAGGAATTTATTCAATGCCCGTTGTTGCTGCTGTGGCTCCCGCTACTTTCGCTCTTCTGCTACTAGTATCGGGGGGCCAAGCAGTAAAGCCAGGCAACATTATGCACGGCAACAGGCGGGTAATTTGAAGTGCGCTAGTCCGATGCGAACCACTAGAACGTCATTTTATTTCAAAATAAGCACTTCCTTTTTTGGCACAAAAGTAACACTATGAGGTTTCTGAAACACTATTTAAACAATCAACGTCGACTTAATAGTTGCCTTTAGTGTCCCTTTATTGACTAGTGGTTATCCTGCCTACGTGCTACGTGTCCAGCTCATGTCTATTTCTTCTTTTTGATTTCAACTATGATATCTTTAATCCTGTTTTGTTAACTCTGCTCTCTTCTTATTTCTTAAGATTACACCTATCATTTTCCATTCGTTTGCTTGCTCCATCGTCCTCAATTTAAGCTGAATCCTTCTTGTAAACCTCCATGTTTCTGCTTCGTAGGTAAATACCGGCCAGACGCAGCTGTTATATACCTTACTTTGAGGGTTAGTGGCAGATTACCATTCATGATTTAAGTATGCTTGCCAAATGTGATCCACTTTATCTTTATTATTCTAGTTATTTCACTCTCGTGGTTCGGCTCCACGGTTACTTGCTGTCCTAAGTAGACATATTTTTTTACAACTTCCAGCATCTCTCCACCTATCGCAAAGTGCTGTTTTCTGCCGAGACTGTTGCACATTACTCTGCCGAGACGGTTGCACATTACTTTAGTTTAGTGCATATTAATTTTCAGACCTACTCTTCTGCTTTCCGTGTCCAGTTCAGTAATTATGAGCTGTAGTTCGTCCCCCAAGTTACTCATCAAGGCAATGTCATCAGCGAATCGCAAGTTACTAAGATACTCTCCATTAAGTCTTATCCCTGACTCTTCCCAATCTATGGCCCTGAAAACCTCCTGTAAACATGCGGTGAATAGCATTGGAGATATCATGTCTTCCTGCCTTACACCCTTCTTTATTGGGGTTCTGTCACTTTCTTTATGGAGAACGATGGTGGCTGTGGATCCGCTGTAGATATCTTCCAGTATCTTAATGTAGGGTTTGTCGATGCCCTGATTCCGTAGTGCTGTATTACTGCTGATGTCTTGACGGAGTCAAGCACCTTCTCATAATCTATGAAAGCTATGTATAGGGGTTGGTTGTATTCCACGCATTTCTCTATCACCTGATTGATAGTATGAATATGGTCTATTGTGGAATAGCCTGTACAAAATCCTGCTTGGTCCTTTGGTTGATTATACTCTAATGTCGCCTTAATTCTATTAGCTATTATTTTTCTGACCATCATTATCAGCCTGACTAGGCCCACTGGAGGGCACAGGCTTCTCCCATGATCCACCAATCCACCCGATCTTGTGCGTTCTGTTGTCACGTTATACCTGTGAACTTTTTATTCTCATCAGCCCTCCTATCTTTCTGTCGCCCTCCATGTGTTCGCCTTCTCTGGGAATCGGAATACAGGTAAACTTTTTTATAAGGGGCATGCTCCGGACAGCAATTCTTGTCTCTTACCGTATTTACTCAATTCTACCGCGCCCTCGATTGTAACGCGCACTCGGTTTTCATGTCGAAAAAAAAAAATTGAGACATCGATTGCAACGCGCACCCATTTTTCTCGTTGGCCCACACGATCACACTACTCGGGAAAACGACTCTTTTCAGGAGCGTCTTCCGTTTAAATATGAGGTACGGCGGAAGCTTGTGGCTATCCAACGTGCAACGGAGCATTGCTGTCACTCTTGTTTTACCGTAGCCCGATGTCAGCATGCAAACTTGCTTCGCCCCCTTCTTCTGGACGGTTATGGTGCCAGGCATGTCGAAGTAAAGAGGCGTCTGATCGGCATTCCCGATTTGCCCAAGCAGGTAGGCGTTGTTGTGCCGCAAGTTTAGGACGAACCTCTGAAAACTGTGAAGCTTTTTTTCGTACTCCTCTGGCAAGTTTTGGCCCATGCCCGTTTGCTTTCGGAGGGAAAAGCCTTTTCTCTTCATAAAGTTAGTAAGCCAGCACCTGCTCGCTTTGCACTGGCTCCGCATTAGCCCTTTTTCTAAAGCTAACTGCATAGCCCGCACTTAGAGCAGTTCTGTCGTCACGGGCCGCTCGCTGCTCAAGCACATACTCGGCGAGCAGCTCTTCAATTTGCGGAAACCCGCCCTGCTGTAGTCCACTAAAGCCTTTGCGTGAATTTTTGCTGTCGACAATCTTTTGCTTTTGTTTCTGCCAGTCCCGCACGCACCTTTCGGGAACTCCGAACGACCGCGATGCGGCCCGACTTTCGTCTGTTTCAGCACACGCAATGACTTTTCTTTTAAAAGCGGCATCGTGGTGCACTCGTCTAGTTTTTGGAGTCGGCCCTTCTGTGTATTTGGA
The DNA here is from genome assembly GCA_013436015.1 of Rhipicephalus annulatus. Classification (NCBI taxonomy): domain Eukaryota; kingdom Metazoa; phylum Arthropoda; class Arachnida; order Ixodida; family Ixodidae; genus Rhipicephalus; species Rhipicephalus annulatus. Next base: position 51,709 of record WOVY01002319.1, on the reverse strand, counting down.
ATTGCTGGCCCTGCATCGCACAAAAGAGGGAAAAGAAAGAGTGCGAGGAGGATGCCAGTGCCAGCCTCAGAATTGCGCGCGCGCTATTGGTTCGCCTCTTGAGGTGACGTACTGGTGACGCATGACACCGGCTAAACTTGCACATCTGCACCTCATTTTCAGCCATACTCCCCGCTCTGCCATAGACCCTCTCCGGCTAAGCGGCGTAGCCCCCACCATAATCCATGGTAACGAGGGACGGGGTCTGGGTTACACAATAAGGTAGCGAAGAAAAGACTTCAGTTGGGTGCTCGAGCTGCCTATTCAGACGCCGTGGAAGCCTCACAGAGGGCATTGTTAACTCCCCCAAGATTGCCCGCTTCGTGGTCATTTGAAGCAAAGACATGGGGCGAATTTTCGCTCAGCCGCCGATCTCCTGAAGACACACCGGCAGTCACTGTCGTCCCGGAGTCACGGAAACACATAGAAGTGTTTACGGCTGTTCCATCATGCCGAAGCACCCTCGCCCCTTCGGTGTCTTGGATAGATCGCTACCGTGCGGCGAGGAGGCCAGCGAGTGAATTTCGATAAGATGGCAATAGCAGGGTGGTGGTTTCGATGAGCGAAGAGGTTCAGACTGTCAAAGTGAAGTGCCTCCGTGACGCCTTCAGCACAGACAGCAGCAATGCAACTAATACGACGTGGATCATCCTATTAGTTGCTTTGCTGTAGCTGGCGAGCCACTCGTGCGCATCCGTCCGTGCAGAGGTCGACGAGGAGGCACTTCACATCTGATGGGCCAGCCGAACTGGCGTCTATTTCGTACGTGCGCGAGGCTTCCATGTCATTCGGAGTGGCGTCGTTGACCGAAACACGCTTCATGTTTGATGTGTTGGCGTCTAATTCAGACGTGAGCATCTGGGCGTCTGCCATGATAGTCGGAATCGCGTTTCTGCAAGGGCAGTTGGAACTAGTATGGTGTGTGACAGAAGTGCGATGCATGTGATTGAACGTGAGATGGTAATTTCGAACTTTAATTCCCACATGAGCGTCGACCATGTCAGCAGTGGCGCGTATGATGTAGTGGTTGGTTGAATAAAACAAAACAAAAAAGTCACTCTTCTACAACTCTTGCGGGTAGCACGGTTCGGCTCAGCTCTTGCAGGGAGAGGGAAAGAGAGATGCAGAAAGGCAGAAGGGAAAAGAAGAGAAAGAGTGTGGCGGCAGGTTGTGAGTGCTTCCCTACGATTGAACAGCCAGAAAAACTCCGCACATTCTATCGCGGGTGCATGCGTGCGTCACCAGCACGTCACCTACATGCGTGCACGTCCCCTACAGAGAGGAACCAATAGCGCGCGAGCAATCCTGACGCTGGCACTGACGTCCTCCTCACACTCTTTCTTTTCCCTCTTTCGTGCGATGCAGGGCCAGCAATTCCAAATACGCGGCCCTTCCATGCCGTCGATGTTAATGAACTACAAGATGACGAACTCCTTAGCGCACGTACGAAGCGCCGCACAAGGGAAACACACAGGCAGAAATGGCCGACGCGCCATGCCAAAGCATGTAGGGGACGGCCATTTTGGAAATGCCGATGGCAATAAAATGACCGTATTCATTTTTTTTTTTTTTTTCGCACTCGATTTTAACGCGCATGCGATTTATGAACTCTCTTAACCGGAAAAAAAGTGCGCGTTAGATTCGAGTAATTACGGTATATGAGATGTCTCTTATAGGCAGGGTATCTCGTATTCATTTTCTTATCGACCCGTATTTTATTGTAGGCACACTGGTATTTCTTATACCCATTTGTCTCTTATATTAGTGTCTATTATAATGAAGTTTGACTGGAGTTTGTAGAGAATAGACAGTAAGCTGATTGGCCTGTAATTTTTGAAGTCCTTGACATCTTCTTTCTTATGAACGAAAAGGAGGTTGTCTTTCTTTCAAGATTCTGGTACCCTTCCCGTCAAGAGACACTTCGTATATAAGTTGGCCAGTTTTTCTAACACAATGTCTCGCCATCTTTTAGCAGGTCTGTTGTTATCTTATGCTTACCAGCGGCTTTGCATCTCTGCATTCCCTCTAGGGCTTTCCTTACTTCCGCTGTCGTTACTGTTAGGATGTCAAATTGCTTTGGGTTATCATTGCTTCTTGCTATATCGTCCTGGTTGTTTCGGCTTCTGTTCCACTCTTGGTAGAACTCCTCCACTACCTCAACTATCCTATCCATATTGGTTACTAGGAAGCCGAATTCGATCCTTTAGGCTATTATTGCTTTTTCTGATATCAACCTGGTTGTTTTGGCTTCTGTACCGCTCTTCGTAGAACTCTTCTGCCGCCTCAATTATCCTATTCATATTAATTATAACATTGCCTTCCTTGTCCTTTAATGCATACATCCGATTTTTCCCAATGCACAAGTTTGCCTTCGCAGCTTTTGGACTTCTTCCGCTTTTACAACCTGCTCAATTCTCTCCATGTTATACCTTTTCATGTCGGCTACCTTACACCTTTTGATTAACTTCGAAAGCTCTACTTTGTCGGTTGTATTTGAGGCTTTCATAGTTTGTCCTGTCTTAATGAGAGTTTTCGTCTCCTGATATAGTTTGCCAGTGTCATGTCTAGTGACTGTACTTCTGACTTCCATTGTGCACTCTGTTGATACTACTAAAATTAATGTTCAGTGTGTCAACGCTAACTTCGGTTACCTCGTTTAGAGCCACAAATCTATTCCAAAGTGAAACTCAGAGTCCCTGTACTGTTCTTTACAACGCGAGCTCATTAAGGTGGCGATTGTACTGTCGCTATCTTGCGAGTAGTTTCTCCTGGAATCACCAGAAGACTCCACTAAGTCACATTTGGAAATAAAAGGAGAAAAATGCGCTCACCACAGTCGTAGCATGCGACAGCAAAGAGCCTCTCCCTGCTGTAGCTAATCCATTTTTTTCGAGGTTGCTGCTGCTTTCATAATTTCCTTTGAAAGGTTTCAAAGTTGCTTGATGCTCTCTTCCCCTTCTCCCTGAATAAAAAAAAGCATGCCACAGAGAGCCCTACTCCCATGCAACTGCCCAGAAAAGAGGAGCCTCGCTGTCTCTCTCTCTCTCCTGGAAATGATGACCTTACTCTGAGCCACGCTACTGCAAGGATTGCTGGAAATAATAGTTCGGTTCCCGAACCCACTTTTTCTCACCCTCTGTAAGAAAAAGAGTATAAGACTTCGTTTGTGCAGTAACTTCTTGAGAAAGTCGGCCAGTGGTCCTGAATACCTGCAGTGTTGGGTCACAGGAAACGGCATTTCCGATGGAGGCGGAAATGTTGTAGGCCCGTGTGCTCAGATTTGGGCGCACGTTAAAGAACCCCAGGTGGTCTAAATTTCCGGAGCCCTCCACTACGGCGTCTCTCATAATCATATAGTGGTTTTGGGACGTTAAACCCCACATATCAATCAAATCACAGGAAACGGGCCCCACCTTGTGCATGTGCACAGTAATTAGAGATTTCTCCGCAGTCACTAAATTTGCTTCTGCTGTACATACAGTGGGGGTATCGTGCGTGGTCCGCTTAATACTTATGTCGCTACATACTGAAGTTACCCGAAAAGTTCTTTTTGACTGCTTCCTGAGTTACATTACACCAATCCCCTTCTCAGTGCCTTGCAGTGAGCAAAAAATGCTAATTTTATGTGCATGAACAGCAGAATGGATTGGCCTTTTTGCCAGCTAAAACATTACAAGCCTGGGTTGCCACTTTTTTTTTTTTTTGAAACCTTCAAGAATATGAGTAGGTATTAGGGTGACATTGCTGTGGTACAAGCGTAGTGAACAGGCAGAGGGAAAGAGTAGGTCAAGCAATGCAACATTCATACTTGCAGGGTGCACTCACACACATATACATGAATGCACTTCTCAGCTTTAGTGGAACATATGACTGTGAATTCCTTTAGCTATAAAACGAGTTCTGCTCTTACTGCAGCTAATTAGTAAAACAAGTGTGAATTGCACTTCTATGGGAGTATTGATTAATAAAATGTGTAAGGGTTCTTTCTAGGAGAAACCGAACTTATCTGTACAGGCCAAAAGTTGAGTCCTGAAAACTTACCCAAAAATCGCTTAGCACAAGTGCATCCCAGATAAAACATAAATCCGTGCTTCATTTGCAACCACCGCCTAAGAAACTAAATTGTTTTATTCACAAGCGAACACAAGAAGGAAGCAATGCAACTCAAAGATCAGTGATTACGTGTGACTGTGCTTTGTATATAGGTGATCGTCACTCAGTGTGATAATGAATACACATATATGAGCATATACTGTAACTTATTTACTACATGGGTTTATTTAAACACTTCATATTTCTCAATTGACCGTGTACTCTCCCCAAGTATACCCTACTCATACTATCACACAAACAGCAGCACTTTCCTAGCATGCTTCGGAAATGACATTTTTGGAAATGAATTTACAGTGGTGTAAAAATATTAGGAACCTTGGGCAATGAATCTAATACCATATTCACTTAGATTTATAATTGAAAAAGTACATATTTCAGATTTGCCTTTGACAGTACTCGATCAGTATGAAAAGTTAATATTCGCGAGCTCTTGCGAAATAAACAGTACAGTACTCATCTTTGGGAAAGCTTAGAAGCCTCATCAAGAACAAAAAGTGTCTATCGCGGTCTACACTACCACTACAAAAAATTATTAGCCAATGGCACTGGTCACCAAAACTTTTAACATCATGACATCATCAATTGACATCGCCGCTTGGTCTAAAGTGGGCAGACTCCGAGAAACTGACAAACTGTGTAAGGTGCAGAAAGCTTTCGGTGGGGGGATGCAGTCGACTGAGAAGGAAAAGACTGCTTTGGCGCTCGAATCCTCTTAGACAGATGCAGAAGGGACCTTGCGATTTTATTGGGATAAAAAACTTCGCAAACTCCCTGCGCACTTGCCGGGCTTTTGCGAATGCAACCACGCTCCTGTCAAAGTCTGATCAGTTAACGCACATGTTACTGCAGATCTTTTCATTCTAGTTTCAGAACCGCAGCACAGTGGTGTGATAAACGAAAGGATCACGCGAAACAGTTGATTTATGAGTGCTCACCGATTTGACAATTCACAGCACCAGCATATGGGTTGACCATCTCAAAAGCTTGTGCACAGCTTTTTTTTTTTTTCAGGATTCCAAGTCTTTTTTTTTTCAAGTTTTAAATACTCTCATCTCTCTTTGTGCTTTCATCATCTTCAATGTCTACACAGCACTCTAGCTGATTGAGACCCTTGGCGTACAAGTAGAAACTGCAAAACCGGTCCGAGTATTGTATTTGTAATTTGGGTGGGTGGGCGGGGGAAATAGGCGGCTCACACATTTATGGCTGGTCCCAGTGAGCAGTTGTTGAAAAGGTTCATCGGAGGGACATGCTTGCGCACAGCTTCGTTTTCTGTGAATGTCTGATTTTCTAGGTGCCTATGGCGGCTAATGCCGCTGATACTGGGACGATAAATGAGCTACATTGTGCGCTTTGGTCAATGAAGGCCGAACGCCCAGAAAATAAGATATAACATGATCTACATCGTCAGATTATTCGCTAAACTTTAGTTTTGCTAGAGGTGAATGGTGCTCGTCTTGTCTACTTCACGCACTCCAAGCTTTATTCCTGCTACCTCTCTGCTAGATTAGTCGTCGCCTACTACAACAAGCAAATGGTAGTCATATTAATCATTTTCGCAAACACAATGATCATTGGCAACGCATGTATTACCCCTATGCGAGAGTAATTATTACGCTAGCAAACACATCTTTTATCAAGAATAGTGTTGTTCTTAGAACATACAGAAACAATACATCCGGTGCCTTAACATCATTCTCTTTATTCTCCGATCCCACGCTCTCATCCTCCTCTTCTTTTCTATATAAATCATTTCCCCTGCTGATTAAAAAAAAACTATCGCTTGCGTTGCACATAGTCTCCGAGCTTCGATGGAGTTTTTTTCACTCGTCGGCTCTTCTGTGATGGCTGTCCGGACATTTTGTTCTGCAGAGAAGATGGTTCCGACTACAGTGAAAATGGCTCTGACTGCAGTGAAGATGGTTCGTTGATTTGGGCTGCTGTTCTTTGCCCTGGCGTAGGTGGACAGTCATCTTGTTCACTCGCAGGTGCGCTACCTTGTAAAGGGAGAGAGGCGGAAATGTTGTAGGCCTGTGTGCTCAGATTTGGGTGCACGCTAAAGAACCCCAGGTAGTCGAAATTTCCGGAGCCCTCCACTACGGCGTCTCTCGTAATCACATGGTGGTTTTAGGACGTTAAACCCCACAAATCAAATTACCTTGTAAAGGTTCGTCGATGAGGGCAGATACCAATTTATAATTCCAGGTCGACTGCTTATCAGCTTCCCTGCAGCTTCTGGGTGTACTGCTTGAAATTTGGAAGAGTTCCATAAGCGACCGTCTCCCAAAAAAAATGAGGCTGGCCCTTGTTGCTTAATGATTTTCTTCGGTTTCGAGAAGTGCGAGGATATTTTCCCGTGTACGGATGGCTTTCTCACACGGACGTAGTCGCTGACGGCAAAGTTTCTGGTCCCAGCTACCTGACGACAGTCAGTGTAAAGTGGAAGAAGGTTGTTTTTGTTGGACACGCTGATGCAGCCATTTCATTGACTCTGGTGGATTTTCGTGAAATGAAGAATCCGGTAATACAACAATGCTTAAGCAAGTTTGTGGCAGTCGTCCATGCAGGAGAACGGGGGGTGCCACTCCCGTTATGGCATGAGGTGTGCAGCGGTAGACGCCCAAATACTCCGTCACGGCGGCACGTATATCATTGCACTCGTATTCTTCCATCTTGACCACAGATCTGAGGACTCTGTTGAAGCTTTCTACAAGACTGTTTGCTTGTGGGTGGTAGACGGAAGAAAGGCAATAGCATATGCCGCATTCCCGAATGAACTCCTCAAATTCAGCTGAGCTGAATTGTGGTCCGTGATCCGAAACTATTTCATTTGGGTAGCCATAACGAGCAAACACTTGTAACAAGAAGTTCTTGACCGTCGCCGTCGAAACTTTTCGAAAAAAAAAAAAAAAACTACTGGCCATTTGCTGTGATAATCAATAAGCGTCTCCGCATCAACATCATCATCATTTATTTGACCCTTAAGGGCCCCTTAGGGGCATTACATAAGGGGGGGGACATTTTTCTAAATACAAAAACAAAGAAAAAATAAAGAGTTGTACAAATACACGAGCAATACTTTTGCAGGATCCGAGAACAGACGCACAGAAAATGTACTTATACAAGTATAAAAACGTGCGCGCACAAAATTTACACATACAAGAGCGCAAAATACAGTGACAGTGGTAGAGTTTTAATGGGCTTCCAAGTTTAAGTGAGCTGTTAGTAGTTGTTTGAATGCGCACGAGTCATGCTCCGAGACGATGGCTTCCGGTAAGTTATTCCATTCCTCGATGGCGACAGGAAGAAATGACTTATTGAATGCAACGGTCGTACCGAAAAGACGTTGGAGGCTTCTGGAATTAAATAGCCGGCGAGAACAGCGGGCGGGAGAAAGAAAGAGAGAACCATGCAAGTGAGGAAAATAATAGTATAATTTGTGAAATAAACAAAGTCGAGAAAGTATACGTCTGTCAGCTAGATTCTGCAAGTCTAAAGACTCCTTTATAAAAGTGATGCTTGATGAGTGATCGTAATTGGACATAATGAACCGGGCAGCCCTATTCTGAACGGATTCCAACAGATTAATCAGATAGGTTTGGTGAGGGCTCCAAATGGACGACGCGTATTCGAGCTTCGTACGAACGAAGGTTACGTACGCAATTTTACGAACTGTAGGAGGTGATAGGCATAACGTTCTTCGGATGTAACCAAGCTTCTTTGATGCGTCAGCAACTAAGTGTGTGACGTGATCCGACCACGTGAGAGTTTTAGAAATAAGCACGCCAAGGTATCGGTAACTATCAACATACGCCAAGGTCGTTGAGCTTAAATTGTAGACGTGTTCCGAGTTAGACTGTTTGCGAGATACGCGTATGACTTTGCATTTGGAAACATTGGTCTGCATCATCCAGAGTGAACGCCAGTTTTCAATTAAGGATAGGTCATTTTGTAGAATTTAGTGGTCGTCAGGGGTGGTTATTTGGCGATAAAGGATGCAATCGTCCGCAAATAATCGAATGGATGATGAAATTCCTGATGGTAGATCGTTCACATATATGAGGAAGAGTAAGGGGCCGAGTACTGACCCCTGAGGGACACCGGATTTAACGGGAGCAGCAGTGGAGTGAAGACCGGCAATGTCAGTGAACTGAGATCGGTGTGATAGGAAGCATCGGATCCATGACAGGGCTAAAGGGTCCAAGTTCAGACAGCAGAGTTTGTTTATTAGTCGTTGATGAGCGACACGATCGAAGGCTTTCGAGAAGTCTATGTATATGACGTCAGTTTTAAATATAGAATCTAAATTTAGGTGGAGGTCGAAAGTGAATTCAAAGAGCCGAGTTTCGCAGGACAAACCAGGTCGGAAGCCGTGCTGATTTTTGAAGAAAAACCCGTTGTTATCGAGGTGGTGGGCAACGTGCGAATAAATAATGTGCTCGAGGCATTTGCAGGCAATGCATATCAGCGAAATAGGACGATAATTAGATGGGTTAGAACGGTCACCTGATTTGAATACTGGGGTTACCTTGGCTACCCTCCAGTCCGCAGGTATGATACCTTCGGAGAGGGACTGAGAAAATATGATTTGCAGAATGTGGCTAGAAATAGCTCCAGTAGATTTTAGTAGCTTTGCCGGTATGTTATCAGGACCAGGGGCACTCGATGTTTTTAGTTGGTTTATAATTTTTAGGATACCTTCAGCATTTATGGTGATGGATGGCATCTGGGGAAAGTTATACCTGGAGGCAAAGGGGATATTGCCCGACGGCTCATTAGTAAAGACTGAGGAAAAGTAAGAATTCATCAAGTCAGAGCGCTGCTGAGCTGGAACCCGTGACCCATCAGGATTGCACAGTGAGGTGTTATGCGCTAAATTGTTGAGGTTGATAATGTTCCAAAATTTTTTAGGTTTGTCATGGATGATTTTTAGGAGATCTTCATGGTAATACTTCTTTTTGACTTTTTTCAGCGCGCTAGTATATTCCCGAAGGCAAGTGAAATATTTGTCACATTTCGATGGAGAAATGCTACGTTTTGCCTCGCGGAAAAGGCGTTTCTTCTTTTGTGAGTTTTTTCATAGAAGTTGTATACCAAGGACTGTCATCGTCACAGCGAACAGACACTAGTGGAACATATTCTTTGATTAGCGTCAAGACCTTTTGTTTATACAGTAACCAGTTCTGTTCTACGCTTCTGGAGATGGCCCTTTGAGAGAAGAAAGTATAAAACCATAACGGCAATTGATGGAAGCTTGCTTGAAGGGGCCAATAATATTGATACATAACAGCTGCTAAACATGGCGGCATGAAAGAGGAGGACGAAGAGAGTTTTCGTTTGATGCTGATCTGGCGCCATCTTGCTCGTCGAGTTCTGTGCGCTGTAAATAGATCATTAAACAAGTTACTCGTAACATTATTGGTGGAGGTGGACGACCCCCGTACCTCGATAGAGACGCGCAGCGGTCGCACCATCGGCAACCTTTCGACTGCTTCGACTGCTGGTACTTCCTCTACGCCGCCCTCATCAGTCCAAGCCACCACCTACGTCACACTCCCGCACCTTCGGGATCCCGGCACTTTCTCCAGTGATGGTACGATCGATCTTGACACTTGGCTAAACCTGTATGAGCGTGTCAGTGCTACTCACCGCTGGGATCCCACGCTCACGCTCGCCAATGTGCTTTTCTACCTGGACGGCACTCCCCAAACATGGTTTGAAAGCCACGAAGCCGACATAACGAGCTGGGATCTCTTCAAAGAAAAGATACGTGACATGTTTGGCGATTTATCTGGTCGTCGGCTCGCTGCGAAGAAGACTCTTGCCACACGATCCCAGTCTTCCACCGAATCGTACGTCTCCTATATTCTTGATGTCTTGGCCCTTTGTTCCAAGGCCGACCAGTGTATGTCGGAAGACGTAAAGGTTAACCTCGTCTTGAAAGGCATTGCTGACGATGCTTTCAACCTGCTGGTTTTTAACATCTCGAGCATCGACACAATCCTTAAAGAATGCCGACGTCTCGAACAAGCTAAAGCCCGCCGCGTAGCCCAAAGCATCCTGCGCCTTCCGAACATAGCGGCCACTTCTTCGTGTCACGACGCCTTCCACCAGGCCCCTCGATGTGACAACCTTACACGCATCATTCGTCGAGAGGTCGAGGCAGCACAACCGGTAGCCATGCCATTACCGACGCCTGCGCCTTCCCCGACCACGATCTCTTTAATACAAGCGCTCGTTTGTCAAGAGCTATCGAATGTCGGCCTACATCCTGTTCCTACCATATACTCTGCTGAGCCTTCTTATCGTACCCCTTCTGCTCCTCGCATACAACGCAATCCGTCCGAATGGTGTACTCTTGATGACCGGCCCATATGTTTTAACTGTCGACGCGTTGGTCATATCGCTCGTCACTGCCGCAGCCGCTGGGCTCCACCGTCTCATTATGCTCCTCAGTATCACGCCACTTCTGTTCGCCAGTCGTCCCAATCACTTTCTCCATCAACGCCGACCACATTTTCCGCTCCAGCAGCACCTCTGAGCAGACCTCGCTAAGACCGGTCACCGTCCCCTGCTCGTCGTCAGTCCCGGTCGCCCCCACAACGCCGTGCTGCCTCCCCGACCTATTAGCAGCACATTTGACCGGAAAACTAGGCCGTGCAGCTTCTAGAGGTGGAGCTGCGTTGACGACCTTCGTAAGAAATCCTCGAATAACGTTAACAATGAACCGGAACCTTTTGGACGTTACTGTCGACAATGTTCGTGTCAGTTCATTGATAGATACTGGCGCGCATGTGTCCATTATGAGTGCTAACCTTCGCCGCCGACTTAGAAAAGTTGTCACGCCCGCCCTCAACTGAGCCGTACGAGTCCCCGATGGAGGAACTGCTGCAATTCTTGGCATGTGCTCTGCGCGAGTGTCTATTGGGAAGAGAAGCACTGTCGTTCTTTTCGTCGTTATCGAACATTGCCCTCATGAACTCTATCTCGATATGGATTTTCTAGCCACGCACTCTGCCCTCATAGACTGTTCAGCTGGCTCTCTCCATCTTGATTTACCCCTCTTTTCCGACCCGACCAGCCCACCGCAAACCAGCCTCTGCTGCATTGATTTCATGCGCCTCCCTCCTAACTGTGTCACACATGTCGACTTATCCTCCACGCCGCCAGTACCTGATGGTGATTACATGGTGGCCCCGATTCCTGCAGTGATGCTTACGCATGGGGTTGCTGTGCCGCATATGATTCTGACGATTACGAGAAACCGCACCTTCCTTCCAGTGGTCAACTTTTTACTCACCACCCAAGTTCTGCCACAAGGTCTCCCTGGCCAAAATTACCACTCTCCAAGATGACCATGTCGAGCCTTTCAGAGTTGACGATTGCTGCAGCTCAGTCAGTGGTTCCACTCCATCACGTTCTTGGGGCGCCGACATTGAGCGAATGGTGTCATCGGACCTCACGTCTGAGCAAGCTGCAGCGCTTTGCCACGTTTTTGAGGGCTATTGTAGCATTTTCGACTTTGCCAGCAACTCTTTAGGCCAAACGACCATTGTCACCCATCACATAATAATTGGCCATGCAACTCCCATTCACCTATGCCCCTACCGTGTGTCTGCGTCGAAGCGTGCAATATTACAACGCGAAGTCGGCAAAATGCTTGCGAAAAACATTATCGAGCCTTCATGCAGCCCCTGGGCTTCTCCAGTCGTCCTTGTTAAAAACAAGGATGGAACATGGCGTTTTTGTGTCGATTACCGTCGCCTTAACAAAATTACCAAAAAAGACGTTTATCCTTTACCTCGCATCGACGACGCCCTCGACTGCCTGTACGGTGCCACTTATTTTTCAACTATTGACCTTAGGTCAGGGTACTGGCAGATAGCCGTCGACGAGATGGACCGCGAGAAGACCGCATTCATCACTCCTGATGGTCTTTATCAGTTTAAGGTGATGCCCTTTGGTCTCTGCAATGCACCAGCCACATTTGAAATAATGATGGACTCATTGCTCCAAGGGTTGAAGTGGTCCACCTGGTTGTGTTACCTTGACAATGTTATTGTCTTTTCGCTCACATTCGACTCGCATCTTGATCGTTTGTCAGCTATTCTGGACGTTTTTCGTCGAGCCGGACTCCAGCTTAACGCCTCCAAGTGCCACTTCGCTCGTCGTCAAATTTCCGTGCTCGGTCACCTTGTCGATGCCCAAGGCGTGCGTCCAGACCCAGAGAAAATTTGCGCAGTCACGAACTTTCCCGTTTCAAAAACCACAAAGGATGTCCGCAGTTTTGTGGGGTTGTGCTCATATTTCAGATGCTTTGTTAAGGACTTTGCGACCATTGCACGCCCCCTCACAGACCTCTTGAAGAAAGATGCCTCGTTTATCTGGGGCCATGACCAAGCGTCATCGTTTTCACAACTTACGACACTGCTTACCACGCCATCAATCTTGGCTCACTTTGATCCACTAGCCCCAACCGAGGTTCACTCGGACGCCAGTGGACACGGCATAGGAGCTGTGCTATTGCAGCAACAACGGGGACACGACCGTGTTATAGCCTACGCAAGTCGACTGCTATCTCCAGCCGAGCGCAACTATTCCATCACGGAGCGCGAGTGCCTCGCCCTTGTATAGGCAGTCGCCAAGTTTCGCCCATAACTGTACGGGCACTCATTCCGTGTTGTCACGGATCATCACGCGCTCTGCTGGCTAGCCTCCCTGAAGGACCCCACGGGACGTCTCGCTCGTTGGGCTCTACACCTTCAAGACTACACGTTCTCTGTAATGTACAAAACAGGGCAATTATATCAGGATGCGGATTGTTTATCCCGCTACCCTGTTGACGAAGCAACCGATACTGACGCTATCACTGACGTTTTTTCCGTGTTGCAGCTGTTGAACATTGGTGAAGAGCAACGTCGGGATGCTTCTTTACGAGCCATCATTGACAAACTGAAGTCAACGCCTCGCAACCCGTCCCTACGAATGTTTTTGGTGAAAGACAGAATCCTATATCGCCATAACCTTGATTCCTTCGGATCAGACTTACTTCCTGTCATCCCAGCGCACCTGCGTTCCGCTGTCCTGCATGAACTTCATGACGCTCCCATGGCGGGCCATTTGGGCGTTTCTCGCACATATGATCGGGTACGACGTCGGTTTTTTTGGCCTGGACGTGCCCGCTCTGTTCGACACTATGTCGCCGCTTGTGAGCCCTGTCAGCGTCGCAAAACGCCGTCTGCCCTCCCAGCCGGCTACCTTCAGCCGATCGACGTGCTCAATGAGCCTTTCTTTCGAGTTGGTCTCGACCTGTTGGGCCCTTTTCCACTCTCCACAGCCGGAAATAAATGGATTGCTGTTGCCACAGACTACGCGACGCGGTACGCAATCACACGAGCACTCCCGACCAGCTGCGCTACCGACGTTGCGGACTTTTTGCTATATGGCATAATATTAGTGCACGGTGCTCCCCGTCAACTTCTCACCGACCGTGGCCGCACGTTCTTATTAGCTGTCGTTCCTGAAATCCTGAGGTCTTGCCATACCAAGCACAAATTTACTACTTCGTACCATCCCCAGTCAAATGGCCTCACGGAGCGCCTTAACAGGACCCTAACCGATATGCTTGCCAAATACGTTGCGCCAGACCACCATGATTGCGACATTCATTTGCCGTATGTGACGTTCGCCTACAATTCATCTCGTCACAACATTGCCGGCTATTCGCCCTTCTATCTACTATATGGCCGGGACCCAACTCTTCTACCCTTAGACACTTTACTACCTGCGGCCACTGAATATGCTGGGGAAGCCATTGCCCGCGCCGACCAAGCGCGAAGTCGGCCGTAACCTTCTACAGGCTTCACAGGCGCGCCGACAACAGCTCTACAATTCTCATCATAGGGACGTGCACTTTGCTCCGGGCTCTCTCGTGCTCCTCTGGTCACCTACTCGGCGTGTGGGGCTGTCTGAAAAACTGTTGTCGCCCTACACTGGACCATTCCGTATCGTTCGCCAAGTGACAGACGTCACGTGCGAGATTGTTTTAACCGATCCAACAAAGTCATCGTCAGCTCCGAGCGACACCGTTACCCCCTTCGACATCATCTGCGTAAATTTAGCACCGGGACGGTGCTACCGCCGGGGGTTATGATACATAACAGCCGCTAAACACGGCAGCATGAAAGAGGAGGACGAAGAGAGTTTTCGTTTGACGCTGGTCTGGCGCCATCTTGCTCGTCGAGTTCTGTGCGCTGTAAATAGATCAATTAAACAAGTTACTCGTAACAATATCAATGGCAGTTTTCTCCCAAGGCTTGTCAGGGAATGTTCCTGGTTGTGTAGGGGCTGCAGTAGACCATGCAGATTTGTCACATGACTGGCAAACAAGACATGTTTTAACCAGTTCTTCTACATGGAGGCCACCAGTACATCTCTCGCAGTCTACTTTTCGTACAGATGATCCCCGAATGCGATTCATGTGCGACTTCCATCAAACGTCGAGTAAGGCTACTTGGAACTACGATCCTTTCACCACGGTAAAGCAAGTTGTGCACAATAGATAGTTCGACACGCACATGGAAATATGGCATTAGCACTGTTTCGAGAGATTTTTTTTCAGGCCATGATGACGAAACGAAGTCCATGGCTTTTGTGATTATCTCGTCGGATGCACTCACTGCTTGTAATTCTGCCAGGGTTAACATTGGAGAAAACAGGCCAACAAATTGATCGTCAGTGACCTTACCGGTTTCCCCGCGTAAAGGCAGTCGAGAGAGTGCATCAGCCACCACAGTACCACTTTCCTTGCAGTACTCTACAGTGCCGTTGTAGCACAGCAGTCGCGCTGACCAACGTGAAATGCGTAATGGCCGATGTCTAACACCCTTAGTAGACAACAAGGTAACAAGGGCAATATGGTCAGTTCACAGAACGAAGGGGTGACCCCAAAGGTACACGTGGCAGGGTTCATAAGTGCGAACACATGCTAAGGTTTAACGTTCACCTGCAGAATATTTCCATTCTTGAGGGTCTCAAGGTCTGGGAGGCAAAGGCAACTGTCTATAAAATTCCCTTGCTCTCTTGTAGCACAGCGCCTAGCCCATATCCAGAGGCATCGGTGGTGACGATGACGGAAAGGTTCTGATCAAAGAAATGTAGAACCTTGCAAGTTGTCAGCAGCGATTTCAAACAAATGAAACTCTCTCGCCAGCTAAGATCCAAGCAAATGTTTCATTGCCTCGAAGCGATGCCCGTAGATAGAGGTTTCACAACATCCGAAAAATGGGGAACGAACTTGGCGTAAAATCCCGCCAGGCCAAGCACGGAACGAGTTTGATTTATGTTTGAAGGCGCCGGCGCTTCTTTCATCACCTGGAATAAATGGCACTAGCGGAAAGAATCCTTTGTCATTCACAATATGTCCCAGGAATGTGAGTTCCATGACGACGAAAACGCACTTCTGATTTAGTTTCAGGCCTGCTTTAAAAGGTCGCTGAAAAACCTTGCAAAGGTTTGCAAGATTGTCTTCTTGAGAACGGTTATAGATGATAATGTCTATGTAAAAAAGTACACCTTTGCACCATTTCAGTATGAGACACATCATTTTCTGGACCGTCGACGGCGCTGAAGCCAAGCCGAAGCATACTCTTTTGAAGCAAAAAAAGCCCGCTGTGCGTAATAAAAGTAGTCAGGTCACAATTTTCAGGATCTAGTTCAAGTTGATGGTAAGCAGACACCAAATCTAGCTTCGAGAATCGCTTGGCGCCAGCTAAGCTGTGCAACAGCTCATCTGTCTGTAGTAGTGGAAAGCTATAGCTTTATTGGCCTCTCACAGATCAACACACATTTGTATTGAGCCATCCTTTTTCCAAACAACCACTATAGGAGGAACCTACTGATAGACATCAAAATGCTCAATTATGTCTTGAACTTCAAGTTTCTGCAGCTCAGCCAACACCTGCTCACGTAGTGTTAACGGCAGCTGTAGTATTTTGCTGGCAACGAGTGGAATGGTCTCGTGAACCTTAGCTTTGTGTTAGAATCCTTTGGCAAGACCAAGCTGTTGGTCAAAAAGATGTTCATAATCTGAACATAACTCAGTTGGCAATGTAGGAGTGCTGAAAGACAATGCAAGGCGCTGAAGTGATGTACCTTCAATGTTCATCTGTAGTGCTACAATGGCGTCTAAGCTCAATACAGTGGTGCCTTCAGATACAACATACATAAGAATGCAAGCAGTTCTGTCTTGAAATGCAGCTGAAGCAACAAAACATCCTCAAACTGTTACTTTTGACTTGGAGAAGTCGAAAAGCTGCACTGAAGTCGACTTCAACAGGCAAGTGGTCACAAAAAACTGACAATAGGGTTCTTCAGCAAAAATAGTGACAAAATATTCCTTATCAACTAGAAACGAGATAGTGTGACCTTCCACTGTGATTGATGCATGAATGCGATGCTTGTGTCCCTTGACAACACAAACTGTTTTGCCGCTACACTGAAAGCTAGTGTTGTCATCGTCATAAACTTGTCGAACTTTCGCAGAGTATCCAGACGACCTGCACATAACGTCTAAGTGCCCGATCTTTTCGTGGAGACGACATCTGCGCCGGCGGGCCTTACATGCAGGATTATTTGCAAGGTGATCAGCCGCCCCACAACGATAACAAGCTCGAAAGTTTGCGGTGCCTTGTGCAGGATTGGTTTGGCTTTGCACTAATTGGTTTGGCTTTGCACTGATTGGTTTGGCTTTGCCCATTGGTTTGGCTTTGCACTAAGAGTAACATGTACATTCATCTCTTCGTTCTAAAAGCAGAGAAGAGCTTTGCGCCTTTTTAACGTGGCGAACTGAAGCGTCGTCACAAAATTTGTTTAGCTTGGCTCACGGTGTGTTCGTACTGGTTAGCGAGTGTAATATCTCGTGAGAGTGTCAGTGAGGAGCCTTCAAAAAGTAAACGCTCACGTAACTGATGATTCGTAGTCTTCAAGACGAGTTAGTCCCCTAACATGTAATCAGCGAGATTTCCAAAATTACTGTCATCGATGAGAATTCACGAAGCAGTGACATATTCTTCCACTGTCTGACCTGCATGCTGAGCACGGCGACTGAACCGTTGTCGAGCCACGATGGCGTGTACTGAACGGTTCAAATGGTCCGAAAGCTTGGTCTAAAGTGGGCAGACTCCAAGAAACTGACAAACTGTGTGAGGTGCAGAAAGCTTTCTGCGGGGAGATACAGTCGACTGAGAAAAAAATGACTGCTTTGGCACTCGAATACTCTTGGACAAATGCAGCAGGGACCTTGTGAGTTTTATTGGGATAGAAGTTTCGCACACTCCCTGTGCACTTGCCGGGCTTTTGCGAATGCAACCGCGCTCCTGTCAAAAACTGTTCATTTAACGCACATGGTACTTGTCACACACTTCGAGTGAGGCCCCGCCTATCTTTCATCGACGTGCGGCAGATTCGCAGGCTTCCACTTTACGCTTCGGCCTGTGACGCCTAAAAGGCCTCTAAGTGGTACATCTCAAATTTATGTGCAGGTCAGTCGACCCGTGCGGGGTTGCACATGTGTCCCGCAGAGGCGCCTGCGCAAGTAGGTGTTTGGTGTGTAGCGACACCACGGACTCGAGCTAACGGGGGAGTTTCTACTCCCTGCCACGCCTAGCCGTGCGTGGCTTTGCCGTGTCCGGGGAAAAAGGGATCCTAGGGGTTGAGCCGACGCTGGGTGATTGGACCTTTAAGGCCCCCCGGCAGAGGCAACACACCCCTTTGGCCCCGGCTTCACGTAGACGGCACCCCTGGGCTGACCAACCCAGGGGAAATCGGCAGTCGCCTTTTTTTATCTCTCTCTTCCTACATCTTCGTCTTTATCTCTCACTATTTATCTATCCTGTCTTCTACTCTCTTCTGCTTACTTCCAAACTTCCTGGCAGCTAGGGTTAACCCTGTGCTAATAGCCTACCTTGGTCTAGGTGCATTGGGTTATAGTAGCGTTGTACGGCTGGCCCCTGCAGGTTTTAGCATTCGCAAACTTCTAGCGTCCTCTCGTTGGGCTTCGTGGTGGGTGGCCGCCAACGCTTCTGAAGAAAATTAAACAGGAATGCATAGAGCGTTTCCCTTGTTAAATGATCGTACCGCCTTAAAGCACGTATGCACCGAAGACTTTGGCTTTTTCAATCGATCAAATGAAAACTTTCCCCATTTTCATGTTATACATAGTGAGATAAGCAGCAAGCAAGCCAGAACTGTATCCCCCTTTGTAGTAGCCAGATGTCTCACAGAAACTCTTGGAGCCGGGTACAAAGTTACCAAAATGGCGACCTCCTCCTTGAAGTTCGAGAAAAAGAACAGTACGAAAAGCTACAGAATCTTTCAACTTTTGGTGACACTCCCATCACTGTAACGCCACACAGATCTATGAACACAACCCGTGGAGTAGTATCTGATGCTGATTTGCTCGGCTTGACCGAAGAGGAACTTCTGGAGGGGTGGAAGAGTCAGAATGTGACCAATGTACAAAGAATCATCATTAGAAGAGACAACAAGGTAACACCAACGAAACACCTAATACTCACGTTCGCTTTCAGTAATCTGCCAGAAAGTATTCAAACAGGGTACACGAAGACGTCTATCAGACCATACATACTTAACCCACGTCGTTGTTTTAAATGCCAGAAGTATGGCCACGGCTCACAAAGCTGTCGTGGTCACCAAACTTGTGCTCAATGTGGAGTGTCAGGCCACAATTCTGACAATTGCGAAGTACCATCACACTGTGTGAACTGTGGCGAAAATCATGCCGCATACTCACGGTCTTGCTCATTTTGGAAAAAAGAAAAAGAAATTATCACATTGAAAATTAAAGAAAATATCACATTCAAAGAAGCAAGACGAAGAGTGTCGCCATTTTACTGCGCTACATATGCTGATGCGGCGCGTCAGGGGGCAACGCCGCACCAGCCCTCGCCACCCCTTCGGCCAGCGCAGAGCGAGCCGTCGGCTGTGGCGCCTGCCCCCAAGGCGGCAGTAGTTCAGTCTACTCCGCCTTCTAGCGAATCGAGGCCGGAGACTCCTAGGTCCTCTGGTCTCAAGGCCTCCCCTCACCAGGCGAAGCCTAAAATCCGAACCACCAGCTCGCATGTGCGGGTACCCAGTGCCTCCGAGGAGGCAATGGATATGTCGGTACCCTTGGTGCCGAAAGAGCGGCGTGGCTCCTTGGAGCGCGCCAAGAAAACAAAAAAGCCGATAACAGGGCCTGGTGACGGCCCTGTTAAGTGAACTCAAACTCCCTGTCTAAACAGTCACTCGCTTTTCGTACACACAGCACTATTTTACATTCACCATGAACACTCAAATTATACAATGGAACGTCAGGGGCCTTCTCAGAAACCTTGACAACATCCAAGAACTCTTACACGAACACTCACCAAAAGTGCTGTGTGTACAAGAAACACACCTTAATTCAAAACACACAAATTTTCTTCGTAAATACGTTATTTTCCGAAAGGACCGTGTTGATGCCATGACATCATCCGGAGGTGTTGCCATCATAGTGAATCAAGGAATTGCATGCACACACTTACAACTCCAAACATTCCTTGAGGCAGGGGCTGTTCGAGCGGTTCTTTTTGATAAACTGATCACAATCTGCACTATTTACATTCCTCCTAGCTATCAGCTGCAAAAACGTGATTTACACTTTTAATTGATGAACTTCCCGAACCTTATGTTCTCCTTGGAGACTTTAATGCGCATAGCAGGCTATGAAGTGACTCTCGGTATGACGCGCGAGGTCGACTGATTGAACAGTTCCTTCTCTCGTCGAGCGCGTGTCTCCTAAATCGAAAAGAACCAACCTATTATAATCTCGCCAATAACACCTACTCCTCCGTAGACCTAAGCATAGTATCTCCATCTCTTGTGCCTCTACTCCAGTGGAAAGTCGTCAGTAATCTGTACGGAAGTGACCACTTCCCCGTAGTTTTGAGCACAACTACAGTAACTGAGTGTCCATCATGTGTTCCCAAGTGGCTCATAAACAGAGCCGACTGGGAACAGTTTTATACCATCGCTCGTCTAGGTTGGAATGACATATGTACTTTGAACATTAATGTTGCTGTCAACTACTTCACAGCGTTTTTGATTGATTCTGCAACAAAATGCATCCCACAAACAAATGGACACCCTGGAAAACAGCGTGTGCCATGGTGGAACTCTGAATGCCGAAACGCGCGCAAACAGCAAAACAGAGCTTGGAGGCTGCTTCGGAACTCACCGACAGCCGAAAATCTTGACACCTTCAAGAAAATAAAGTCTCAAGGCAGGAGAACGCGTCGGCAGGCCAGAAGAGAAAGCTGGCAGAAGTTTTTGTCGGGGATCAATTCATACACACAGGAGGCTAAAGTCTGGAACATGGTCGGTAGGATAGCAGGAAAACAAGTACACACACTTCCACTCGTAAACACTCAGGGTGATACCTTGGAAGATCAGGCAAACTTCCTCGGCGCACACTTTGAACGGGTATCCAGCTCGTCCCACTATACTGACACTTTCCAAAAATACAGAACAAAAATAGAAAAGCAGAAACTCGAACACAAATCCACTAGATAAGAGGCATATAACCAAGCTTTCAGTCTAGCTGAGCTCCGAACATCTCTAAAGTCCTGCAGTACTTCTGCCCCAGGTTCTGACCGTGTGGTGTAGGAAATGTTAAAAAATCTACCAGCCGAAACACGAAAAACCTTACTTTGTTTGTACAATGCTATCTGGTTTTCAGGCACTATCCCTACCTCCTGGAAAGAGGCTATTATTATTCCCATTTTGAAAGAGGGCAAGGACCCTTCTTTAGCTTCAAGTTATAGGCCTATTGCACTTACAAGCTGCTTGTGCAAAGTCTTCGAAAAAATGATAAACTGCCGATTCATACATATCCTTGAAACAAACAATTTGTTCGACCCATTTCAGTGCGGGTTTCGAGAAAGTAGATCCACCACAGACCACCTTGTTCGTATCGAGGCACAGATCAGAGACACCTTCGTCCATAAACAATATTGTCACGGGGTCGTGACGTGGCCGAAGACAGGAGACTTCGTGTTGGGATTTAACTGTTTATTTGGGCGAACCTGTGCACGGTAAACGGAAAGTCCAATTACAGCAGTAGTCTTGCGCAGATAGCAGTCTCGGACTGATAGCGGCGAACGGAGCGTCGGCCTTCGATCAACAACTGACAAGCGGCGAAGCGCGTCGGCATTTATACTCTTGCTGTCGAATGTTCTAGCGTTATCGCTGGCGGTGGCGTAGGTTCCAGAACAATCTGTACCGTTCGCACAGTGGGCGTGATCTTATCGAAATGATCTACTACAGTCCGGAACCTTCTCGAAAACTGCAGGCGCGGTTTGCGCTGAGAATCGTGTGGTGTTTTGGGACGATAACAAAAACTTGGGAAATGGAACGTGGCATTGCCCCCTCTGAAAAAAGACATCGTCCCGTTGCTTTAACTAAAGATGAAAGTACAATAATGCAAGAAAGTGGAATTAATAAATTACGATACAACAATAATACAAAAAAACACTGTTTCAGTTTGTCAACACGCGCGAAAATGCTTGAGGCGCGCGACATGTACGACTTTAGGTCGCGATCGGCGTCGTTGAGAGTTCGTGATGCCGTCGGGGACAACCTCGTAATCAAGTGGGCCGAGACGTCGAACCACCCTGTACGGTCCGAAGTACCGTCGCAGAAGCTTTTCACTTAGTTCACGTCGGCGTATCGGCATCCACACCCAAACACGTTCACCGGGCTGGTATTCCACAAAGCGTCGTCGACGGTTGTAACGGTGGCTGTCGGTCGTCTGTTGATTCTTGATACGGAGACGCGCAAGTTGTCGGGCTTCTTCGGCGCGTTGAAGGTACTCACTCACATCGAGGTTTTCTTCGTCGGTGACGTTGGGTAACATGGCATCGAGCGTCGTTGCCGGGCTCGTTCGGTAGACCAATTTGTGTGGAGGCAGTCTCTTGCACCGCCGTGTTGTATGCGAAGGTCACATATGGAAGAATGGCGTCCGACGTCTTGTGTTCGATATCGACGTACATTGACAGCATGTCGGCGATCGTCTTGTTAAGCCGCTCGGTGAGGCCGTTATTCTGTGGGTGGTACGCTGTCATCCGGTGGTGGTTTGTTTGGCTGTATGCCAAGATCGCTTGAGTTAAGTCGGCAGTGAATGCCGTTCCTCTGTCGGTGATAAGGACCTCCGGGGCGCCGTGACGTAGGACGATAATTTTGACGAAGAACTTAGCTACCTCGGATGCACTGCCTTTTGGCAGGGCTTTTGTCTCGGCGTAGCGGGTGAGGTAGTCGGTCAGGAACGGCCCCAGTAGGTCCATACCGGCGTCAGCAACGGCCCCAGTAGGTCCATACCAATCTGCTGGAAAGGTCGGCAAGGTGGATCAATTGGCTGCAGAAGTCCCGCTGGCCTTGTCGGCGGTGTCTTGCATCGCTGACAGTCCCGGCATGTCCTCACATAACGAGTGACGTCGGTGGTAAGACGTGGCCAGTAGTACCTTTCTTGTATTCTCGCGAGCGTGCAAGAAACACCGAGGTGCCCTGCCGTCGGATCGTCGTGCAGGGCCTGCAGGAGTTCTGGTCGCAGAGCTGAAGGCACCACAAGGAGGTACTTAGCTCGAAGCGGCGAAAAGTTTTTGTTTTGTAGAAGACCGTTTCGTAGAAAGAATGACGCAAGTGCACGCTTGAATACCTTCGGGACTTCGGCCGTCCTGCCTTCGAGGTATTCTATTAGGGCCTTAAGTTCCGGGTCGGCCCGCTGTCGTTCAGGGAAGTCGTCGGTAGTTATCGTTCCCAAGAAGTACTCGTCATCCGGGTCGTTGGGTAGCGGTTGGTCGACAGGCGCACGAGAGAGACAGTCGGCGTCGGAGTGTTTTTTGCCGGACTTGTAAATGACAGTAATGTCATACTCTTGAAGTCTCAGGCTCCATCGTGCGAGGCGATCTGAAGGGTCCTTCAAGGTGGCTAGCCAACACAAGGCGTGGTGGTCGCTCACAACTTTGAAGGGCCTGCCGTAGAGGTAGGGGCGAAATTTCGACGTAGCCCAGATGATGGCGAGGAACTCTTTTTCTGTTGTGGAATAATTTGCTTCTGCTTTGGATAGCGATCGGCTGGCGTAACTAATAACCCTTTCAAGTCCGTCAGCTCTCTGCACAAGAACGGCGCCAAGACCTACGCTGCTTGCGTCAGTATGTATTTCTGTTTCGGCGAATTCGTCGAAATGGGCAAGTAACGGAGGCGTCTGGAGGCGATGTTTAAGCTCCTGGAAAGCGTGTTCCTTTGGCGTTTCCCACTTGAACTCCACGTCGGCCTTGGTAAGGTTAGTGAGAGGATCGGTGATGCGGGCGAAATTTTTCACGAACCGCCTATAGTAGGCGCACAGGCCCAGAAATTGGCGCACGGCCTTCTTGTCAGTGGGCAGCGGGAAGTCGGCGATGGCGGCTGTTTTCCGTGGATCGGGACGAACTCCAGACTTGCTGATAACGTGTCCCAGAAACAAGAGCTCCTCGTACGCAAATCTGCACTTTTCTGGCTTCAGTGTGAGTCCGGACGTCTTGATGGCTTGAAGTACAGCTTTAAGGCGCCGAAGATGCTCGTTGAAACTCGAGGAAAACACGACGACGTCGTCCAAGTACACAAGGCAAGTCTGCCACTTCAATCCTGCCAGTACTGTATCCATAACGCGTTGAAAAGTTGAAGGCGCTGAGCAAAGGCCGAAGGACATCACCTTTAACTCGAAGAGGTCGTCCGGTGTTATAAACGCCGTCTTCTCTCGGTCTCTTTCGTCGACTTCGATTTGCCAATAGCCAGTCTTGAGGTCCATTGACGAAAAGTACTTGGCGTTATGGAGCCGATCAAGTGCGTCGTCTATATGTGGGAGAGGATACACGTCCTTTCTTGTGATTTTGTTCAGGTGGCGATAATCGACGCAGAAACGTAGGGTCCCATCTTTTTTCTTCACTAACACCACGGGGGATGCCCATGGACTCTTGGACGGCTGGATAATGTCATCCCGCAGCATTTCATCAACTTGTCTCTTCATGGCCTCACGTTCTCGCGTCGAAACCCTGTACGGACTCTGACGGAGTGGTCTGGCATTTTCTTCAGTTATGATGCGATCTTTCGTGATTGGGGTCTGCCGAATTTTCGATGACGACGAAAAGCAATCTTCGTATTGCAGGAGCAGGGCCTTGAGCTATTTTTGCTTATCGTTCGGAAGTCTGGGATTGACGTCGAAAGCTATGGGAGGGGCTTGGTTCCCCTGAGCAGGTTCCGCAGAATCGGCGAGGGCGAAAGCACTGGTGGCTTCGACAATTTCTTCGATGTATGCGACCGTTGTTTCTTTGTTCACATGTTTGTACTCATTGCTGAAATTCGTGAGCATAACCGTTGCTTTGCCTCCCCGCAGCTCTGCAATTCCTCTTGCGACGCAAGTATTTCGGGTGACCAACAGATGCTGACTGCCTTCAACGACGCCTTCCAAGTCAGGTGATTTAGGAGCGCCGACTGAAATAATGACGCTTGAGCGAGGCGGAATGGTGACTTGTTCTTCCAGCACATTCAAGGCATGGTGTCCTGACGACGTGCGCGGTGGTAGTGCTGCTTCTGTGGATAACGTTATCGACTTTGTTTTTAGGTTGATGACAGCACCATGGAGGCATAAGAAGTCCATGCCAAGGATGACATCTCTCGAACAATACGAAGTCTGTAGGATAAATACAGTCGTTAATGGTGACTCTCGCTGTGCAGATTCCTGCAGGCGTTACGAGATGACCTCCGGCTGTGCGGATTTCAGGGCCTTTCCAAGCTGTCCTAACTTTCTTTAACTTTGCGGCGAACGACCCACTGATGACAGAATAGTCGGCTCCAGTATCGACGAGAGCGGTCACACTGTGGCCGTCGATAAGAACGTCGATGTCGCTAGTTCGCCATCTTGCATTACAGTTAGGGCGTGGCGTCGGGTCACGGCTGCGGCGGCTTGTTCCGCTGCTTCCATGTTGCGTCGTCAGGCCACCTCCGGTAAGTGAGCTTTCGCCGCCAGGGCTTTGCCAGGTTGGCATTGTGTTCGGAAAGCTCCGTCGTGGCGTCGTCATCGTCGGAGAATCTTCGGTAGTTCGTCGCACAGCAACCGCACTTCCATCGGTTGCTGCCCGTAGTTTCTTTATACGGGCTAGGAGACCGGCCCCGCATTGGGCCAGAGTACTGCCGGTGGTGTGGCGACATGCGGCGGCTGGGCGACGGCGAACGGGAAGGGCCTCGTGGTGTCCATTGAGTTCCTGTCAGGTAGTCGGCGATGTCACGTGGCCGTTCCCCTGGCTGCGGACGTGGTGCATCGATGGCGAAGCCACGCAGTCCCATCTGTCGGTAGTGGCAACGGCGGTAAGTGTGCCCGGCCTCGCCGCAGTGGTAGCACAGTGGGCGGTGGTCAGGGGTGCGCCAAACGTCGGTTTTCCTCGGCGCACTGCGCTGGCCCGCTGGTGAACGGTAGGTCGTCTGTGGGGGTGGTGGCGGCGGTGGTGTCTGGCGACGGAAGTGCGACGGGGCGGCGTTTCGGCGTGGACGGGGAGGAGCGTTGTGGCGCACTGCAGCGGCGTAGCTCATAGTTTCTGGCTCGGGCAGCGGTGTTTGGGGAATTCGAAGTGATTGCCGAACTTCTTCTCGCACAATGTCGGCGATCGAATCCACTTGAGGGTGCGCCGAAGCCAACAGTTTGCGCAGCTCTTCCCGCACGATCGCATGGATCGTTTCACGCAGGTTTTCGGAGTCACTGGTTTGAGCAGCAGCGCATTCTGAAGTCAGGCGACGATTATACTGTCTGGTGCACATGTCAAGGGTTTTTTCGATGGTGGTCGCCTCGGATACAAATTCTTGGACGGTGTTCGGTGGATTCCTCATTAGTCCCGCGAAGAGCTCCTGTTTGACCCCTCGCATGAGGAAACGAAGTTTCTTCTCCTCAGGCATGTCTGGGTCAGCGTGACGAAATAGGCGGGCCATCTCCTCTGTGAAAATTCCAACCTTCTCATTTGGTAGCTGACCCCGGGTCTCTAGTAGAGCAGCGGCCCTCTCTTTGCGAGCGACGCTCGCGAACGTTTGCAGAAATGCGCCTCAGAAGACATCCCACGTTCGGAGCCTGGACTCACCATTCTCTAGCCAGGTCCTTGCGGTGTCTTCCAGGTATAAGTACACACGACGGAGCTTTTCTTCGTTGTCCCAGTGGTTGAGGGCGGCCACACGATCGTATGTTTCTAGCCAGGTTTCCGGGTCTTCAAACAATGACGCATGAAACGTTGGTGGTTCCCTGGGTTGATGAATGACGATCGCGGGCTGGGACACTCCGGTTGTCATTGTCGCTGCAGTAGAGGTCATGGCATTGGCCTTCCGCGCCTTGTCTTGTAGAAGCCCGTACTCTGGTGGGAGACCTTGCTGTCGGCGGCTTGTTTGCTGCTCTTGGTTGGCGTCGGTGTCTTCTCCGCGACATGAGCTGGGTTCACGGCTTGACGGGGGCGTCCGGTACATGAACGAAGCAGCATCTCCACCAGATGTCACGGGGTCATGACGTGGCCGAAGACAGGAGACTTCGTGTTGGGATTTAACTGTTTATTTGGGCGAACCTGTGCCCGGTAAACGGAAAGTCCAATTACAGCAGTAGTCTTGCGCAGATAGCAGTCTCGAACTGATAGCGGCTAACGGAGCGTCGGCCTTTGATCAACAACTGACAAGCGGCGAAGCGCGTCGGCATTTATACTCTTGCTGTCGAATGTTCTAGCGTTATCGCTGGCGGTGACGTAGGTTCCAGAACAATCTGTACCGTTCGCACAGTGGGCGTGATCTTATCGAAATGATCTACTACAGTCCGTAACCTTCTCGAAAACTGCAGGCGCGGTTTGCGCTGAGAATCGTGTGGTGTTTTGCGACGATAACAAAAACTTGGGAAATGGAACGTGGCAATATTAAACTTGGGAAATGGAACGTGGCAATATTTTCTCTCTGTGTTCCTCGATATCGAAAAGGCTTATGATACAACATGGCGTTTTGGAATTCTAAGAGACCTGTCCCACCTTGGTGTGCGTGGAAGAATGTTTCACATAATTGAAAGTTACCTGTCAAACCGAACATTCCGTGTCCGTGTGGGCAGTGTTCTCTCCCAAACATTTGTCCATGAAACAGGCGTGCCACAAGGTGGTGTACTTAGTTGCACACTTTTTATTATCAAAATGAATTCCTTGCACTTGTCCATCCCCCGCAATATGTTTTATCGTACATATGTCGACGACGTTCAGCTTGGCTTCAAGTCATGCAACTTGGCAATGTGTGAGCGGCAGGTTCAGCTGGGTTTAAACAAGGTCTCCAAATGGGCAGATGAAAACGGATTTCGACTTAACCCACAAAAAAGCACCTGTGTCTTGTTCTCTCGAAAGAGAGGCATGCATTCGGAACCTGACATTGAACTGAACGGTCAAAGTCTGTCTGTCAATGCGGAGCATAAATTCTTAGGGCTAATCTTGGACAACAAGTTGACCTTCGTACCGCACATCAAGTATTTAAAAACAAAATGTTTAAAAGCCATGAATGTTATAAACGTGTTGTCACGTACTACGTGGGGTAGTGACAGGCAATGTCTCATCAACCTGTATAGAAGCCTCATTTGCACCCGCTTAGATTATGGGGCCGTTGTTTATCAGTCTGCGACTCAAAGTGCTTTGAAGATGCTGGACCCCGTGCACCATTTGGGCATCTGCCTTTCTACGGGTGCTTTTCGCACCAGCCCCGTAGAAAGCCTTTATGTTGTGTCAAATGAGTGGTCGCTTCATCTGCAGAGAACTTACATGTCCTTTGTATATTTTCTGAAGTTGAAAGCAGACAAGAAGCACCCCTCATACTCTACTATTAATGATCTGTCGAGCTCCATTCTGTTCTAAAACAGGCCTTCGATGAGGCAGCCCTTCTCAGTATGCCTGAAGGGTCTAGCTGAAGAAACTGGAGTGTCACTTGAACACAGTTTAATGGCTCCTGTAGCATACCCGCCACCGTGGCAGTGGCAGACTATAGACTGCGATGTGTCTTTCCTAGAAGTTACAAAACATGCGCCTATTGCCCATATCCGAACATACTTCCTCGAACTTCAACACAAATACACACGTCCTGAGTTCTTTACAGATGCCTCTAAGTCCAACTCCTCTGTGTCCTACGCTGCTGTTGCCCCTTCCTTTTCGGATGCTGACCCTCTACATCCAGGCAGAAGTATCTTCACAGCGGAAGCTTACGCGATACTTGTGGCAGCTAAACACATCAAACAATTACAAATACAAAGAGCAGTAATTTATACAGACTCCCTCAGTGTGGTAACAGCTCTGACAGTCTTAAAAAACAAAAAAACCCTGTCCTCGTCTCACTTTACTCCATTTTATGCACACTCTACACACTCAACCAACATGTTGTAGTGTGCTGGGTGCCAGGGCACCATGAGATTCAAGGCAACGTGATGGCAGATCAGCTTGCTGCATCCGTCCACGAAAGCACCGCCACTACACCCACATCAATCCCGGCCCTTGATCTTAAGCCGTCTCTCAAACGAAAGCTCGGGGACTACTGGCAGAGCAAGTGGGATACACACATACAAAACAAACTACACGTTATCAAGCCACACCTTGGCCATTGGCCACCAGTATGAAAATCACGTCATACACAGGTAACATTAACGAGGCTCAGGATAGGACACACATACACGACACACTCATATCTTTTGTCCGGTGGCGACCCACCATTGTGTGACAGATGCGGTGAAGCACTAACAGTTCTTCACATTTTAATTCAGTGCAAACAATTAGACACTATAAGAAAACAACACTTTCTATTACCCTACCGACAACATATACCTTTACACCCTGCAATGTTCGTCGGTAGGGACGCGCTTTTTAGTCATAAATCATTGTTAGCGTTTTTAAAAGAAATTCATAGTTTTCATATTATATACCCGGGCATTCCGTAGCACGACCTCTCCAGAGAGGTTTTCGCTGTGGTGGCTACACAAGAAAGCACTTGCCTCACGGCCCTTGGACGCAAGGGTGGAGTGAGTGAGGCACTTGTGCTAATGCCATACATATCCACCATCGTCTTTTATTATCACCAACTTTTGTCATCTATTCACACCACACACACCTTTCATGGCATGGTCATGATTTTATTACTTGTATGTTCTTACCCGCCTCACCGCGAGGAATTTTATGGCCCTTATACAGCCGCTAATCACAATCATTGTCCACATTCCTTGTCCCATGAACTGGCGCTCTTTGGCCATCGAATGGCCCTTGCGCCAAAAACACCATATATCATCAAGGGGTTGCACATGTGATGTATGGGTCCGACCGACGCATACATACGACGCTCATAGAGTAGACACGGAGATTTCATACAAATCAAACAAGCATTTAATTAACACGAGGGCAAAAGCAGGAGTTGGCAAAAATTAATTGAAGAGGAAACAAGTAAAGTTCGCACAATGGAAAGAACAGCTATATAACAAACTATGATCTAAAAAAACCCTACAACAGGTACAGACAAACGACAAATACATGAAATGTTAATAAAGTAACAGCATCATGGAAATAAACAGAGACACAAGGAAATAAATGTGGAGCAAAAGATCATGCTCGCGCTTCTAAACGTCTACGTGCGACGCAGCGCACACAATTACAAATATTGATAAGCGGAGTATAATAAAATAAGTTGAAAAAAACAATAAAAAGTTCCATACGAAGCAGGCCAGCTCTTGGTACACGTAGGGGAGTATGGGGTGGCGCTGAAGATCTTGCCAGCTTAGTAGATGACATAGGTGCCCGCTAATGCTGTCGTCTCATTACGTTGCACAGCTCACTCCATACTCGCAGCCTACCCAAGCCTCGCGACACCGACGATTGCGCTCCTCGCTGGTTGCACGTCAAGTGCCGATTTCGAAGCAGTCCATACTTTTTCAGGGGCGTACGCGGGCTTCCGTCGCCCCTGGAGGTCATTTATTTTTCCATGAACACCTTCGTGCCCCTTTCGGTACAGGTGTAGGGAAGACACAGTGGCACCATTGCTAGGTCCTCAGTCGCTGGATGTCGTCCTCCCAACACAAAAGGGACCTTTTTTGGACAATGGGGCACGCGGGCGAAACTGAAATTGCAGTCGTTTGTGACACAGCCCCCTCCTCGAGAATATTTCTGCATAGTATTCAAGAAAATCACAAACGCGCATTGTTCGAGAGCTTTCGGTGTTCCGGTCGTCCACCAATGCGCTTTCTTTTTGCGCACACCATTTCACTGACGCGGATGGCACCGCACAGAATCCAAGATGCACCGCACTCCACTGCCACACTATGATGAAAGTCATATCTCGCGCACTAGGCCACAGAGGTGCAACAAGAAATAACACGCCTCAAAAGCAATGGGCACAATGATTCTTCAATGCCCGATATCAATATACCCGTGCTAAGCGGTATACTAATATCAAATAATGAGATGCCTTAAAACAGAATAAATTAAAACAAATCATAAATCTACTTGCCTGTTTGTGTGCATAGCTTGTAATAGTCACATGCTAATGTGCTTCATTAAAAAAATAAAATGAGAAGCTTTGAAGAACATCTCGCCATTTTTAGCACGCAGGTGTACCGTGATAGACCTCAAGCACAGAGGCAACTTGATAAGAGTCTTCAAAGAAGCCTACCTTTTGAAAACGTAAATCAATGAAGGTTTCTAAAACAAAGCTTCCTAAACTACAAGCATAACAATAAGTTTAAACAGTGGGTCATCTCGAAATACTGTCTATAAGGGAGACCACTAAACTTATGAGCAACTTCACAAACAAGACGAAAATATTATAAGCGCTGTTTCTCAAAAGCTTGTCATTTGGTGAAGCTCACCTGACGAAGCGTAACTTCTAACCTTGACCCGCGCTCGAGGTGGCCGCTGTTTCGGAGCCGTTCTAGCAAAACAAGGAAAATAAGAGAAACGACGGCAGCTACACGCACGAGAGTTTCCTGCTAGTCTACACTCCAGAGGCGTGCCTTAATCGACGCCTCTCTCTGCGAAAACGGGGCTTCCAACCACGGCGCGCCGCTCGCGAAAGGCGCTCCTGCTTCACACACCTCGCGCTTCGAGCAGGACAATGGAGGGATGGAAGTTGGCTTCTCCGAGCTCCAGGAACAAATGCCTGCCCCACTCCTCTACCCGTCTGGCGGTGTGGAGCATGGAGACTTGCTCGACTGGCGAATGCCACAAAACGGAAGCAAAGCTTTCGTTGCGTTGATTGCCGTTTGGCAATTCTCGATTTCGTGGGTTGATTTGCATCCTTTGCTTTTGCGGCGTCTTTTTCTCTTTGCATGTTGCCTAGTGCTCTCCTTTGAAAAGTCTGCTCATATCACATCTCGAGCAGAACTAGTCTAGTCGATCTGAACTGCTGTACTGTCCACACAGCCGGCGTGATTTCTTTTTAAATCATTTACATTCTGACTTTCGTTCAGATTAACCGACGGCTAAACAATGCAAGTGACCGCGTCAGGGCTTCCCCACTCATCCCTGAGAGTACTTGCCACTACATTGCCCGGCTCGCAGTGTGTGGCACCCATCTCTGTGCAGGGGTTATCATCTGCCAGGCCGGAGTTGCCGCGAGCTTCACAGTTAGCTGCCATGTCGACGCACATACAGGGTAACTGTGCCAAGTCAACTACAGATGGAATTATGTATCAACAAGACTCTCCAGGCACAGCACCTCATCGCCATCACTGCAGCCTTTAGTGGCCTTCGCGGCCACAACGGGACTTTCAGCAGCTAACTCATTAGGTTCACTCGCGAACCTGATGTTTTCCTCATCAGTACCATTGTTTTGGCCGGCTCTCAGCGGTTTGGCACCTACGGGCTTTGCCTCTTTCGTGCCTTGCATCTAATGCCTCCAATTTGCGCTATCTGTTCTTAATTTCCTGCTGCAGTAGCTGCACATGATCAAGGTGCGACTGCACGAACTTGTTTGGGCCCAGGTCATTCACTGGACTGGAAATACTAGAGGCTGAGCTACGATCCGACTGTGTCATACCAAGTCCCAGGCGTTCTTTCTCCCACTGAATTCTAAGCCTGGATTTCTCTCTCTCCTGCTTTATCAAAAATTCCATATGTTGCCTGTGCCTAATTCGTTCAGTATCGTGCTCCTCTTTAAGCCTATTTTGTTCTTTTTCAATAAAATTATATAACTCCTTACCTACAAAGCCAAAGCTTTGCCCTGTTCAATAAGCTTATCAAACTCCGTGCCGTCCAATCTAACAAACAGTTGTCTACCAACAAAACAATAATAGGATGTCTAAATACTGAATGCTCAGAGTTACTTCAGTCTCCCAGACGCCAGATAATGTCACACACTTTGGGTCACACACCAGGCCAGCTCTTGGTACACGTAGGGGAGTTCCCGGGAAGGCGCTGAAGATCTCACCAGCTTAGTAGACGACGCGGGTGCCCAGTAATGCAGCCGTCTCAATACCATGCGCAGATCACTCCATACTCGCCACCTACCCGAGCCTTGCAACACCAACGACCGCGCTCCTCGCTGGTTGCACGTCAACTGTCTATTTCGAAGCAGTCTAAACTTCTTCAGGGGCGTACGTGTGCTCCCGTCCTCCCTGGAGGTCATTTCTTTTTCGTCGAACACCTGCGTGCCCCTTTCGGTACAGGTTTAGCGAAGACGCGGTGGCGCCATTGCTCGGTCATTAGTCGCCGGATGTCATCTTCCCAACACAGAAGAGCCCTTCCTTGGACAATGGGGTGCGTGGTCGAAACGAAAATTGCAGTCGTTTGTGACAGTACTGCAGATCTTTTCATTCCAGTTTCAGAACCGCAGCATAGTGGTGTGGTAAACGAAGCGATCACGCGAAACAATTGATTTATGAGTGCTCACCGATTTGACAATTCACAGCACCAGCATATGGGTTGACCATCTCAAAAGCTTGTGCACAGCTTTTTTTTTTTTTTCAGGATTCCAAGTCTTTTTTTTTTTCAAGTTTTAAATACTCTCATCTCTCTTTGTGCTTTCATCATCTTCAATGTCTACACAGCACTCTAGCTGATTGAGACCCTTGGCGTAGAAGTGTAAGCTGCAAAACCGGTTTGAGTATTGTATTTGTAACTTGGTTGGTGAGGGGGGGGGGGGGGGGGCAGGCAAATAGGCTGCTCAGACATTAATGGCTCGCCCCAGTGAGCAGTCATTATAAAGGTTTATTGGGGAGACATGCTTGAGCACAGCTCAGCTTCGTTTTCTGTGAAAGTCAGATTTTCTGGGTGTCTATGGCGGCTGATGTCAGTGATATTGGGAAGATAAATTAGCTTCATTGTGCGCTTTGGTCAGTGAAGGCAGAGCGCCTAGAAAATAAGATATAACATGATCTACATCATCAAATAGATTATTTACTAAACTTTAGTTTTGCTAGAGGTGAATGGTGCTTGTCTTGTCTACTTCATGCACTCCAAGCTTTATTCCTGCTACCTCTGTGTTAGATTAGCCGTCGCCTACTACAACATGCAAATGGTAGTCATATCAATGATTTTCAAAAGCACAATGATCATTGGCAACACATGTGTTACCCCTATCGGAGAGTAATTATTGCACTAGCAAACACATTTGTTATCAAGAGGAGAAGGTACAGTAAATCATGTTTTCGAACTTCGTCGGGACGTGTGTTATTTATTTGTTTTACTGCGCGTGGCTGGGAACGCTAGAGCCCATGCAGCCATGTGCACTTTTCGCTGCAGTCAGGTAAGTATGGCTCACTAACTCGCTTACAAAATAGTTACTGCGCATAAGCGAGCAAGACTTTTCCCACACACTTGCACGCAAACTATCCACAAACCATGTCAATGGGCCTCTTTCAAGTCGGAACAGCGCTTCTATGAAGGGCACCGGAATCAAAATTAGGGGTCCGTGGCTTCTGAAGTTATCCACCGCGCATTGGTAAAGAAATCTCATGGGCTTGGTATTTTTCGGGATGATTTGCAAACGATGCCAGGTGCCCCTCAGTTCGCACCTGTCGCCACCTTGTGCAATGGTTATAGCAGCTGTTTGACATTCTGACTCCCTGAAAAACATGGCGGGCGTAGAGAAGTTACCGCCCCTTTGCAGGCGCAGACTAGTCCCTCGAAAAAGGTCCATTGTTATACTATCGTTCAACTGGTGTCACGTGCAATAGTTGAACACAAACTACCAAACACTCGTCACCTTCCCGCGTAGGGAAAGCAGACTGCCAGGTAATGTCCTACTAGTCTCAACGCAAGGTCAAGTTCTTTGTGTAGTTCAAAAACGCTTTACGGTCCCGTGGCTACAAAAACGAGCAACCACGCTGGTTCTAGACTCCTCGGTACAATAGCCTAACCTCCTTGTCAGGAATCTGACACGCTTTTTTCCCTTCTTTCTTTCTGTTGCTCCCTCTTTCTTTCTTTTCTTTTTTTAGCAGCCCCTCAGGGGTTAAATTGTGCATTGAAGACGTAGCGACTAGATTTCACCACTGGGCTAAACACTGATGTCTGGAGTCTGGAGAAATAACCCATACGTCTTTTGGCAGCAGCCATGCTTAGCGGCGTAACTTTTGACAAACCTCTGAACTGACGCGAGAGAACTTGATGGGTTTTTTTCACAGATGGTGCCACCACCAAAAAATATTTGTGAGAGTTATTCTGTCTTGAAAACTTGTTGTTTCAAGTACGGCTTTGTAAAGCTAGTGAGCACTAGTAATTACATAACATTACATGATGCTGCTAATGTGAATACTTGTTGTGAATTAGCCTATAAAAAAAATAAAAGCAAGTTTATATGAGCCTGGTAAGCAGACAAGTTAAGTAAATTCACAGATGTACAAAAAATTTTCTAATTAACTTAAGACAAGTTTCTCTTCAAAGAAACCTAGAGAAAAGATTGCTGATTGAATAATCGGAGTTTCAGCTTGAATAGTTTTGCCACTTCGTCGGTAATGCCTGAACATGTGGAGCTATTGATTGCCGAATTCGAGTAATAATAATTCATGAACTATTCGTCACAACGCAAAACAACTTCGTACAGACATTAAGTACATTGTAGCCTGGAAACCTGTTCAATATTGTTGTTCTACACAAAACAGAAAAAGAGTTATTCACTCATAGACCTACATTGTTTTGCCCATTTTCATTGGAGCCTGTATCACTTAATGATTGCTTTACTGGCTATATCTCTTCATAGAAACCTTGCATAACGCTTGCTTGAGAGGCTCAGCAAATTTCATTTGGTTATGTTAAACAGTTTTGCCCCACAGCCAATATAACGATGGCTTGTACAGCAATAACAGTGGTTTTTGCTTGCATTGTTTTCATTGCTATGCAATGCTGCTTCAGACTATGCTACAATACTAGCTGTCATTAGAAAGTGCAGAACGTAAGTTTTGTAATGCAATACAATTCACATAGGGTAAGCGCAGTGACCGCAGTGTGTCAGCAAACAATGACTAATATGTGGGGTGGATGCCGCCGGAAGCCCTCTAACACTTTTCACGATCTCATTGTTGTACGCATTTTTCTAGCTGGTTGTGTACACTGAAGGCTTATGAGATAAGTGCCGCAAAAACAGCAGTGATAGGGGCACGCAGTGAAAAGTTATTCAGCGTAGAGATATCAAAAGATAGCATGAAATTGATGCTTACCTTCAACTCGATTTTCGTGGGCTCACCTGGTCATGTTTTCTTCACCCTGTGACTTCGGAAGACTGCCAATGAAATGAATTGAAAGAGGGCATACCGTACTAGAAGCTTGCATCCCATATTGCTTGTTATGTCCAAAGTATTGAGGACGCCGTTGCGATGGTAACAAATAATGGGGTACTTGAAGAAAGAACGACACGTGCGAGGGGAGGCAGCTTGCGAACGCTTCTATGTTTTGTAGCTTTATTGACCTTCTTTCTTGCGATAGCGTCTATATATCAATGCTTTTACACTTATTTTAGTTTTTTCAAACAACGGTGCCTATAGCATTGTTTTCACTAGTGAGCTTCTTAGTGTTGTTCTTACTGCTGGTTTTTATGTATAACAATGCGTTTTCACATTTCCTCTCATTAAATGTATTAATTTCTGTTTGCTGTATCTCATCCAGGGACTGACAGGCCAGGGTTTCTGCGGGGAACCTTGGCCTGTCGTGTTACAAATGTATGATAAATATCAAGTGTTTGTTGATGTTCAATGCATTTAATTTTTTCAGTTTTATTCAAACTGTGTATATTATCTGGATATATGCTGAACATGTGTATATATGCTAGTCTTGATGTTATTGCTGCTATATGAGGGCCTTTAGGCACAACATTTAAGATGCATGACGCAGCTTTTCACCTGAAGGACCTCCAACAACTTCGTCGGAACATAAAAACTGCCAGGCCTGTGCTGAACACGCAGCACAGTCACAGTGAAAGCTCAATGAGCAGCCTTTTAGAGCCTTTTTTAAACACTCTTCGGGCAACTGCTACAAGCACACTTTCAGGGTATTCATTACACCATAAATCATCATAATTTTTGTGTAGTAGAGAGGCATTCACTATGCCATTTTTCGTCATTCTTCTGAGAAGCGTCGCACCCATTACACACTTGCAAGGACATTTGTGCAATTGTTTTCATGCTGCGGCTGATGACGATGAATTATGCATGAAGCTTTCATAATGGTGGTGAAGCATTCGACAGCCCACTTGGTACGCAATTCGCATTTTGTGATGCCTTTCATAATAACATGATTCCTTTCCCGACATCAAGCCTGCCTAAGGCCAGTTTGCAACAGAGTTTCATGCACCGGCATGGCTCTGCAATAGAATACTGGCCTGGCCTACAGGGGACCCAGGTTCAAATCTCAGTGTGTCCTTGTTGTTCTTACTTGCTTAGTTTTTTTTTGTTATTTCGTGCGATTGTTGTTATGAACGCCAGCGGCGGCAAGCAACTACGGCACACACAATCCTTGTTGTGATCCCATAACAGCTTTCGCTGTAAAACATTTCTGATATTGTTATCCAGCGTTTGGGGAGCACTATCCCTCACTCTAAAGTTATTTTCACCTCGTGGTGCACACATGTCTCGTAGATAGACCTATGTTAGCTAAACAGCCGCCGAGCGGAAGGTGGTGCGGGGCTGCTCGCAAGAGTTATCTTACAAATAAACAATGTATCATACCATAGTCAATCACGGCACATTGGGGCCTGCAGTGCTGCTGGTAACGGAGAGGCTGGGCTAGCGCACACGAAAAACCAACGGCTGTCTTTGGGCGTTTTGTGGCGATCGTAGATGAATGTCTTCTGTTGGGGGAGGGGGATCCGTTGTGGGCAACTCATCGCAGGTCGTCTTCCGTGGATCTTGTGGTGAGATGACCACCGGCGATGCTGCATTTGCAATACTTTGTTCTTATGAGATTAAACACAGTCACTGACGAAGTCTGGTGATAATCCTACGTGACAATTTATTCATCATCAGGCTTGGTCAGTGTTTCATCTCATTCAGTGCCTGATCATTTCGTCAAACTTTTCTTGGCTACGTACCTTGTTGTTTGTGTGTGTGTTGTATTGGGGTCATTCCACGCCAAATGTCCCAGCCATTTTGACGACAATCTCAAATGTATTTAAAAAAATTGTGCTGATTTACTGCATTGAAAACAGTGAACTGCTACAATATTTCAAAAAGAAAAAAAGTGCTCGTGGCCACCATCTGATCCCGTAATGTGGTTTGGGTGTTGTTTGCGGAAAAATTTATTTTGTAACGGAGAGAAAAGAGACAACACCCGATCCTGAGCCAGCTGTGCTTATTCTGAATTCGTTCTTCTCTTTGTCTAGCCGAGTATGCGCCCGTACCAGAGCCCTAGCGGAGCTGCCTTCCTTACAGTCGGCCATGACTGCAAATGTGTGAAGCTCTGGTGGGCGTGGCTGGCTGCATCGTAGTGGTCTGACTTGGCCTCGCTGCAACTTGGCTCGCGGATTCGCCATAAGCGTGTCTGGTGGGCGACACTGGCTATTTCACAGTAGGCAGCACTGGTTTCGTCGTAGCAGTCGGCACTGGTTCCGGACGTGCTGTGGTCTGGCTTCGAATGCTGCCCATGACGATAGCTCTGGTTTGCGGCGCTGACTGTGCCATTGTGGTTGCATGGTTGAGCTGGCCGCATGCAGTTAGCGTTCACACGTATGAGTTAGTTTGTGTTTCTCTTCCATGTTTACGCCAGGAGTCTGTATATACTGGCTGGAGGAAGGCTGCGAAGAAGCTCGGATCTTTCTGCACGTCTCGCCAAGGTTGGCACATCTATCCAAAGGTACCGTGGTTGTGGCGCTTTTCCTTCCGAACTTGTGGACACCCGGTCGATCAGCGAAGCGACAGATGTTGTGCGAGAAAGTTCGTTGTTGTCCACACGGCATGAAGGCAACACAGTGGCAGTATGAATGAAGTGGTGGTTCTGGAGAACGATCTCACACGCCAGGCGCCGGGAATGGTAGATATGAGCATCTTCTGGGTGGGGCTTGTGAATGGTATTTTCGTCTGGTGGTGCAGAAGTCACGGATTCTGAAACATGTGGTATGGAGCCCTGCTCGCGGCCGGTATCGGTATTGATCGCGTCTCCTACCGCATCTGCTGTTCTCGTCTGCGCAGGGGCTCCAGGCAACAGATGGGCAATCGAAGATCTCCTTACAAATTCTTTCTCCGAAAGAGGGTTGGTTGGCAGAGGGTTGGGCTGCACCGTCGGGACGATGTTTTTCCCGAGATAGGTTTCCAAGAGGTGCACTGTCGAGGTGGTGAGTCGCAGAGCTCCCATCCACGGTTGAGTCTGGGTCGACAAGGATAGGGTCAGGCAACAACCTTGGCCAGAACGGTGTTATGTTGGGATGGTGTGCCTCCCCTCTGGCACCCGTGGGACAACTTGATTCGGCAGTGAGGGCAGAAATGCCCTGTGAAAGCGGCCAAAAAACAGTAGTCAGTCTGGCACACCATTGATGCCATAACTGTTGTTGCATGCCTTCGTAGTTGTGCCAGGCTTTAGCAGCATCTCGACGGCGGTTAATGGCCACCAGCCATTTCCGATAATCTGGCCAGGCATAAGGGGTACCAAGAGCGTTTACCGTTTCGACCCACATAACGGCGGCGTCTTGGAACCCTCGGAACTCCGGTAGTTCCGATGCAACTATAAATGGTAGTGTGGAGTACAGGGACCCAGTAGTACGCAGCGCGAGACGGTCTAGCTCCTGTGCAAGCAAGGAAGTCGCCTGCAGACGTCCGTCGGTCGGGCCTGTGAGGACTCCGAGGAGCCAGGCGCGATGACCGCGGAGATGACGGGGCCCCCGGTACTCACAGCGGCGGTTGAGACTCCTGAGTTCAAAGGTGCCAGTTGCTGAGACAAGTGTGTGGCCTCCCAGATAATCCTCGCATCATCTTCGGAGGTGCCACGTAAGGAACCTCTGGCGGCCGTCGCGGAATATGCTGTTGTCGCAGCAATCAGCCCGGCAATGTCATTAAGCACTGGATAGAGCAGCGTCGAGTTACCGAGGAGGTCTGGTCGCCTTCTGCGGCTGGGGCTTGAAGCGCCGCCTGGCAAGTGGGGGGCCAGAAGGCTTCGACGCCGTCCTTGCCTAACGGTGCCTCCTGCTGCGGCCGGCTTGCGGTTTGCATGCCAGGTCTGGTATCTGCGGAGGAAACATCGACTCCGCAACTCACGGCTGCACAACCCATAGCCAAGGACGCGTGGACGGCGTCCATGGGAGGCTGACGGAGTGCTAGAGCCCTGTTCATGGAAGCGTTAACTGCGTTCCCATATAGGAAAAGCCCATGCATAACTTTGGCGTGAACTGGTGTTGCGGCAACGACGAAGGAAAATTGAGCCGCCGAGGAGGTTGTGAGGAGGCGAGGAGGCATGGACGCCGTCCCCAAGCTGTGCTTGGTGTGATGGCAGATCGGCGGGTTCCATGACTGAGAAAGTGTGTATAGCTTTCCTTGGCTGGCAGGTTCAAAACGCTCGGAATGCACGAGCGAGCACAGGTGGTGGCTTCCTCAAGGCTTCGTTTTTGATGACTGCGCCATTGTAACGAAGAGAAAAGAGACAACACCTGATCTTGGGCCAGCTGTTCTTGTTCTGAATTCGTTCTTCTCTTTGTCTAGCCGAGTATGCGCCTGTGCAAGAGCCCTAGCGGAGCTGTCTTCCTTACAGTTTTAATAGTACTGCTCCCTGTTTCTATAGCAAATTTGATTTACATGTTAAAAAAAAGGTTTTTGTGTAAGGTATTGAAAGCTCAGTAATATTAGTGCAACACTGTCGAAATTTGGGCTTGTTGGTGCATTGTGACGACTGAAAATAGCGCTAAGAAACGAGGACACAAGAAAAGGACACACAGCACAGGCGCTAACTTCCAACATAATGTTTATTACCACCGCACGCTCGCCTATATCACCAAAAAAAATATCACATGACATGAAAGATGCGCACAAAAAATTAATTTCTTA
This sequence comes from Rhipicephalus annulatus, assembly GCA_013436015.1. NCBI lineage: Eukaryota > Metazoa > Arthropoda > Arachnida > Ixodida > Ixodidae > Rhipicephalus > Rhipicephalus annulatus. The sequence continues at coordinate 11,007 of WOVY01002319.1, read as the reverse complement.
GAAAATACAATTCTTTATCACTAAGCGTAAGAGAGGGAGTGCTGACGCACTTAGACCCCAGTGAAGCGATAGCCTCAGCCTCAATAATCTCTCTAGTAAGCTTATCAAACATTCTCTTGATAACTGTGCATGCATTGAATATCGGCGCGCAGCCGCAGGATTTACAATGTATGGCCAACCAACTCCCCTGGCCGTTTTTCACATTATTACAATGTTCTCTTAATCGATCATTAAGGCAACAGCCCGTCTGTCCAATATACTCTTTACCACAAGAAAGCGGGATACGATAAACAACGCATATGATGCAGAGAACATAAACAGTTCGATGCTTCTTACTACACCCTTTGGGTTTTCCGTCACGGTTATGAAGGCCACAAAGGCTGACCAACTTCTTGGGAGCCGAAAAGACAACCCTAACTTCAGAGCGCTTAGCTAATTTCTTTAGGTTGTGCGATATCTTGTGAAAGTATGGTATGACGACTAGGTGCTTCGGTTTCTCGGCATCACGACTCGCTGTACATCCTGGGTTGCGAAGCGTACGAAGCAAGCCTTCTGCAACTGAAGTTTGGACGTGCATAGGATAACCTGCTTTCAACAAACGGTCTGACTGATTATGAAAACTATTGGCGATTTTGTGCCCACAAGATTTGCTTAAAGCATGACGAAAACAATGACTGATGATGCCTCTTTTTACTAGTTTAGAGTGAGCTGATTGGTAAGGAAGGACCGGTTTGTTCGTACGTGGTTGGTACGCCCAACATATGCGGTTAGGATGAAAGGTGAAGAGGACATCGAGGAATTTTATGGCATTGCTCTCAGGCAGTTCGTGTGTGAGAGTCAAGGGTTTAAAACACTCAGAAAAATGTGAAATTATTTTTGCCAAACCTGCCTCGTCCGCTACCGTGTCATTAGTTAATAAAACAAGATATCGACATACCGGAACACTTTTTTTATTTTCAAATTATCAAGATGTAGGTAAATCGATCTGTCAACTCTACTTAAAAATATGTCGCTTAAAATGGGCGCAATGCAAGACCCGACACAGATTCCGTCATTTTGAATAAAAGGCTTGTCATCCCATGAAATGTAGGTCGTCTTGAGATAAAATGACAAAAGTTCTAAAAACCGACTTACAGGAACACCACACTCGGTTTGAAATCTAACAGAGCCAAACAAATCTATGCACTCTTCAACCGCAGGAAGCAACTGATCATGGGGAATAGAATAATACAAATCAGTCACGTTGACTGAAAAACCATAAACATGCTCATCAACACAAGTTTTCACATAATCTATGACTTGATCAGAACTATTTACAATGAAAGGATCATCAACGTCAAGCCGGTTCAACTGTTCTTGCAAAAAAGTAGCAATCGATTTTTGCCAAGTATCACATTCTGAAACAATTACCCTAAAAGGCATATTGCTCTTGTGAGTCTTTGCATTAAAAAACACTTTTAAAAAGTCATGCTTACTATTTGTGATGCCACCGACAACTCGAGAGAGGTCAAGGTCTTTGCATAGCTTTTTTGCTTCCGATTTAACTTTTTCAATACGGACGTCCTCGCGAGAGGAGAAAACAGAGCTTACGGCAGTGTGAGCCTTAGAACCAAACAGTCCCAGAGTCAGGATGGCGAAGCCTCCTTCCTTATCAGCGGGAAGGACGGTAAGAGAATGCTCCTTGAGAAAAGCCTCAACTCTCCTGAGAGGAATTTTGGATCCAGCTGGTCTGTAGCGCGAAACGGTGTCGACGCCTTCTGAGACGGAGCGTGGTTGCTCTTGTTCGGGCACATGGCGCGAAACTTGACGCACCATGGCTAGAAGTTCCGGTGGAGACGTCTTAGGTTCCACCGCAAACTTGGGCCCGAGGCTTAAAGTCCGGAGGATGTCGGGAGGCACGGTGATCTGTTCAGGCGCGTGAACTGTTGGCTTTAGGTCGGTTACTTTTTTGGCGATGCCTGTGCGTAGCACCGGCAATTGTCGAGCCCAGAGGAATTCGGTGCTTTGGTCAACGAGGCGCTGAAATTGTCGAAGCTGCTGCATGGCCACAGTATCTTCGAGACGATCAAAAAGAAGGGCGGACAGGTATTGTTTATGTAGATGTGCTTGTCTATACCATTCTGCCTTCGAGATTTTGCACACCCTAAGCCCGTGACCAACTGAAGGGGCAACGTTGCCGAAAAGGCGCTTGACTTCCTGAGGCATTATCCTGTGGCGAATGCAAAAAGCAAGGGATCGAGCTTGACAGGATGCAAGAGCGATGTAGGTGACTGTGGCACATGGGTTTGAAGATGAACATGAAGAAGGGCCTGTTGTACGAGAAATAAAGTTCAACACTGTCGAAATTTGGGCTTGTTAGTGCATTGTGACGACTGAAAATAGCGCTAAGAAACGAGGACACAAGAAGAGGACACACAGCACAGGCGCTAACTTCCAACATAATGTTTATTACCACCGCACGCTCGCCTATATCACCAAACAAAAAAAATATCACATGACATGAAAGATGCGCACAAAAAATTAATTTCTTAGAAAATACAATTCTTTATCACTAAGCGTAAGAGAGGGAGTGCTGACGCCCTTAGACCCCAGTGAAGCGATAGCCTAAGCCTCAATAATCTCTCTAGTAAGCTTATCAAACATTCTCTTGATAACTGCGCATGCATTGAATATCGGCGCGCAGCCGCAGGATTTACAATGTATGGCCAACCAACTCCCCTGGCCGTTTTTCACGTTATTACAATGTTCTCTTAATCGATCATTAAGGCAACGGCCCGTCTGTCCAATATACTCTTTACCACAAAAAAGCGGAATACGATAAACTACGCATATGATGCAGGGAACATAAACAGTTCGATGCTTCTTACTACACCCTTTGGGTTTTCCGTCACGGTTATGAAGGCCACAAAGGCTGACCAACTTCTTGGGAGCCGAAAAGACAACCCTAACTTCAGAGCGCTTAGCTAATTTCTTTAGGTTGTGCGATATCTTGTGAAAGTATGGTATGACGACTAGGTGCTTCGGTTTCTCGGCATCACGACTCGCTGTACATCCTGGGTTGCGAAGCGTACGAAGCAAGCCTTCTGCAACTGAAGTTTGGACGTGCATAGGATAACCTGCTTTCAACAAACGGTCTGACTGATTATGAAAACTATTGGCGATTTCGTGCTCACAAGATTTGCTTAAAGCATGACGAAAACAATGACTGATGATGCCTCTTTTTACTAGTTTAGAGTGAGCTGATTGGTAAGGAAGGACCGGTTTGTTCGTATGTAGTTGGTACGCCCAACATATGCGGTTAGGCTGAAAGGTGAAGAGGACATCGAAGAGGACATGCTGAAGAGGACATGCTTCTTACTACACCCAAAGGGTGTAGTAAGAAGCATCGAACTGTTTATGTTCCCTGCATCATATGCGTTGTTTATCGTATCCCGCTTTCTTGTGGTAAAGACGGGCCGTTGCCTTAATGATCGATTAAGAGAACATTGTAATAATGTGAAAAACGGCCAGGGGAGTTGGTTTGCCATACATTGTAAATCCTGCGGCTGCGCGCCGATATTCAATGCATGCACAGTTATCAAGAGAATGTTTGATAAGCTTACTAGAGAGATTATTGAGGCTGAGGCTATCGCTTCACTGGGGTCTAAGTGCGTCAGCACTCCCTCTCTTACGCTTAGTGATAAAGAATTGTATTTTCTAAGAAATTAATTTTTTGTGCGCATCTTTCATGTCGTGATATTTTTTTTTGGTGATATAGGCGAGCGTGCGGTGGTAATAAACATTATGTTGCACGTTAGCGCCTGTGCTGTGTGTCCTCTTCTTGTGTCCTCGTTTCTTAGCGCTATTTTCAGTCGTCACAATGCACCAACAAGCCCAAATTTCGACAGTGTTGAACTTAATTTCTCGTACAACGGGCCCTTCTTTATGTTCATCTTCAAACACATGTGCCACAGTCGCCTACATCGCTCTTGCATCCTGTCAAGCTCGATCCCTTGCTTTTTGCATTTGCCACAGGATAATGCCTCAGGAAGTCAAGCGCCTTTTCGGCAACGTTGCCCCCCTCAGTTGGTCACGGGCTTAGGGTGTGCAAAATCTCGAAGGCAGAATGGTATAGACAAGCACGTCTACATAAACAATACCTGTCCGCCCTTCTTTTTGATCGTCTCGAAGATACTGTGGCCATGCGGCAGCTTCGACAATTTTAGCGCCTCGCCGACCAAAGCACCGAATTCCTCTGGGCTCGACAATTGCCGGTGCTACGCACAGGCATCGCCAAAAAAGTAACCGACCTAAAGCCGACAGTTCAGGCGCCTGAACAGATCACTGTGCCTCCCGACATCCTCCGAACTTTAAGCCTCGAGCCCAAGTTTGCGGTGGAACCTAAGACGTCTCCACCGGAACTTATAGCCATAGTGCGACAAGTTTCGCGCCATGTGCCCGAATAAGAGCAACCACACTCCGTCTCAGAAGGCGTTGACACCGTTTCGTGCTACAGACCAGCTGGATCCAAAATTCCTCTCAGGAGAGTTGAGGCTTTTCTCAAGGAGCACTCTCTTACCGTCCTTCCCGCTGATAAGGAAGGAGGCTTCGCCATCCTGACTCTGGGACTGTTTGGTTCTAAGGCTCACACTGCCGTAAGCTCTGTTTTCTCCTCTCGCGAGGACGTTCGCATTGAAAAAGTTAAATCAGGAAGCGAAAAAGCTATGCAAAGACCTTGACCTCTCTCGAGTTGTCGGTGGCATCACAAATAGTAAGCATGACTGTTTAAAAGTGTTTTTTAATGCAAAGACTCACAAGAGCAATATGCCTTTTAGGGTAATTGTTTCAAAATGTGATACTTGGCAAAAATCGATTGCTACTTTTTTGCAAGAACAGTTGAACCGGCTTGACGTTGATGATCCTTTCATTGTAAAAAGTTCTGATCAAGTCATAGATTATGTGAAAACTTGTGTTGATGAGCATGTTTATGGTTTTTCAGTTGACGTGACTGATTTGTATTATTCTATTTCCCATGATCAGTTGCTTCCTGCGGTTGAAGAGTGCATAGATTTGTTTGGCTCTGTTAGATTTCAAACCGAGTGTGGTGTTCCTGTAAGTCGGTTTTTAGAACTTTTATCATTTTATCTCAAGACCACCTACATTTCATGGGATGACAAGCCTTTTATTCAAAATGACGGAATCTGTATCGGGTCCTTGCATTGCGCCCATTTTAAGCGACATATTTTTAAATAGAATTGACAGATCGATTTACCTACATCTTGATCATTTGAAGATAAAAAAAGTGTTCCGGTATGTCGATGACTATCTTGTTTTATTAACTAATGACACGGTAGCGGACGAGGCAGGTTTGGCAAAAATAATTTCACATTTTTCTGAGTGTTTTAAACCCTTGACTCTCACACACGAACTGCCTGAGAGCAATGCCATAAAATTCCTCGATGTCCTCTTCACCTTTTCATCCTAACCGCATATGTTGGGCGTACCAACCACGTACGAACAAACCGGTCCTTCCTTACCAATCAGCTCACTCTAAACTAGTAAAAAGAGGCATCATCAGTCATTGTTTTCGTCATGCTTTAAGCAAATCTTGTGAGCACGAAATCGCCAATAGTTTTCATAATCAGTCAGACCATTTGTTGAAAGCAGGTTATCCTATGCACGTCCAAACTTCAGTTGCAGAAGGCTTGCTTCGTACGCTTCGCAACCCAGGATGTACAGCGAGTCGTGATGTCGAGAAACCGAAGCACCTAGTCGTCATACCATACTTTCACAAGATATCGCACAACCTAAAGAAATTAGCTAAGCGCTCTGAAGTTAGGGTTTGTCTTTTCGGCTCCCAAGAAGTTGGTCAGCCTTTGTGGCCTTCATAACCGTGACGGAAAACCCAAAGGGTGTAGTAAGAAGCATCGAACTGTTTATGTTCCCTGCATCATATGCGTTGTTTATCGTATTCCGCTTTTTTGTGGTAAAGAGTATATTGGACAGACGGGCCGTTGCCTTAATGATCGATTAAGAGAACATTGTAATAATGTGAAAAACGGCCAGGGGAGTTGGTTGGCCATACATTGTAAATCCTGCGGCTGCGCGCCGATATTCAATGCATGCGCAGTTATCAAGAGAATGTTTTATAAGCTTACTAGAGAGATTATTGAGGCTTAGGCTATCACTTCACTGGGGTCTAAGGGCGTCAGCACTCCCTCTCTTACGCTTAGTGATAAAGAATTGTATTTTCTAAGAAATTAATTTTTTGTGTGCATCTTTCATGTCATGTGATATTTTTTTTGTTTGGTGATATAGGCGAGCGTGCGGTGGTAATAAACATTATGTTGGAAGTTAGCGCCTGTGCTGTGTGTCCTCTTCTTGTGTCCTCGTTTCTTAGCGCTATTTTCAGTCGTCACAATATTAGTGCAATTTTTCTGGCACATACGCCTTCAAGAATTCAGCCAAAATGTGTTATATTTGCATTTTTTTCTATTGAAATCTCAGCAGAAGATACTTACTCCACAACTGGTATATATTGAGGCCAGAATAACTTTATACCTCTCACACTGCTAAACTTAACAAGAAAAATTCAGGAATTTGAAAAATGTTGATTTTTTTTCATATTGAGATGCAATTTGCACCATGTGGTTATTCAATTAAAAGTCACCTTTATACCTAAATCAAAAGCAAATAAGCAGTTCTTTTTATATGGGAAATCTTATTATTACGTTTTTTTTAGTTCTTGAGGAAGAAAATCATTTTAGAACATTCTTGTTGGCGCCTATCTTCGCATTTGGGCATAACACAGCTGCTGCCTTGGAATTCCCCATTGCCATCAATGGGAAAGTTCCAAAATCATTTTTTTTCCTAAAATAAAATTTGAAATGACAGAATTTGCCATATAAAAATAACTGTTTATTTGCTTGCGATTTAAGTATAAAAGTGGTATTTAATTGGACCACCACATGGTTAAAATTGCATCTTGATATGGACAAAAACATTTTCTAAAATTTGTGAATTTAATCTCGTAAAGTCTAGCAGATTGAGAGGTACAAAAATATTTTTTCTTGAAATTTACTTTTTGTGGAGTGAGTATTTTCTAGTGAAATATTCATACTAAGGGCAGTATTGCAGTAGAAAAAATACAAACTTAACACCGTTTGTCTAAATTATTGGAGGCGTATGTGCCAGAAATATTGCACTAATAATATTACTGAGCTTCAAATACCTCACACAAAAACCTTTACTTAACATGTGGACCAAATTTGGTACTAAAACAGAGAGCGGTACTTTTAAAATAAATTTTTCCACAAACAGCACCCAAACGACATTCTGCAAATTTGATTAGGCAGCCACATGACCAAACATTTTTTTATCTCGAAAATATTCTACAGTTTCAATGTTTTCAATGCAGTAAATCAGCACCATTTTTTCAAAAACATTTGAGATGGTAGCCAAAATGACAGGGACGTTTGGCATGGAATGACTCATCGGCATATTGTATAAGGTTGTTTAGAGTGCCACTATTGACGTATTTGATTCAGCTATTATTCACTTGTAAAAGCAAGTGAATAATTGTATACGTGTTGTTTGTTTACCTTACTTTGAGTATTCTGTCAGTGTGTGCCAAGGGCATTCTCATACCATTAGCGCACCGACGGGGGGGGGGGGGGGGGGGGAGAGAGTTTAAAGGGTTGTAATGCGCCCCCCCCAGAGGCCGACCTAACCCCCTCCTGTACGCCCCAATATCCTTGTCACCGAATACTCTGCGTGCGCCTTCAAGGACCCTGTTGACCTTGTGATTTCAATTCAGTGTGTGATTATTTCCTGAATGCCTTAAGTACGCTGTATTCACTTACCGGGTTAAAATTGAATGAGTCCAAACTGCATGACTGGTGGTTCTGTGTTTCAGTGTAGTGAAGCAGCTTTGGATGAAAAAGATGCTTTCACATAGTTGGCAGTCACCTGTTTTCTTTTCTTGCCCCTTTTATTACAGCCACACAGCACGGAGATATCTCAAAATATTCAAAACAGGCTATTTTTGGGGTTATGTACAATAACAATGGGTACATGACTACGAAATCTTAGCGCCAAAAAAACACAGAGACAAAAGAAAGAAAACGTAGACAACACGAGCGCTAACTTCAAACCAAGTTTATTAGGAAACACACATGAATATATACGAACTCAAATCTCAGAAAATCTCACGCCTTCTTTTTTAAACAATGTCATACAAAAACAAGAAATGTATTATCAGGAAATAAACAGGTAAACGCGCATGAGTAACTGGAACCAAGAAAACTTAGAAAAACTTAACAGCCCCCCGAAAAACCCTACAAACGAAAAAACATCAACTGCGCAGGCTTAACTCGGTGAAACTATGAAAACGTGCTCATCAGGAATGAAAATTCTTATCGTGAAGGAGCACAGACGGTTGACTCACGCACTTATCGCCATGTTTTCGGATGATGCAGGCCTCAACTAATTCTCGGGTTAGCTGCTCTCTGTGACGAAATAGCACAGCTGTTTTTTCGAACATTGGTGTGCAGCCACACTGACGGCAATGTAATGCCAAGTGGGATGACGGTGTGCCTTTCAAAGAGCTATGGTGCTCGCGTAGACGGATATTGAGACACCGCCCAGATTGGCCCACGTAAACGTGTCCGCACGAAAAGGGCGTCTCGTATACCACCCCTTTTACACAAGACACGAAACGAATGCCATGTCTCATTGTGCACTTGCCTTTTTTACCACTATTTTTATTTTCACGGTGCTGCAGTCTCGGGCAAATCTCCTTCAGTTACTTTTGGCTGAAAAACACCACGTTGACGCCAAAGCGTGCCGCCACTCTCTTAAAACCGGTGGGACACTCCGTGAATATAAGGGATTACCGAGAAAGGCCTGCTCCCTTTGCATCGATCCGTCGGCGCCAGTTTACCACCTGCTCTTATGGTTTTAAGCAACCTTTCACTAACAGCGGCTATAACAGCATCAGGGTACCCTGCCTGCCGCAACTTAACTGCTTGTTCCCACATGCTTTGTCGCATCAAGTGCGGGCATGACTTGAGATGGCAGACCGGATACAGGAGCTGGCTATTCCGTTCTTTACAAGTCTGGAGTGACCAGATTGGTAGTCGAGCAAGCCCTTTTGAGACCTTGGTTTATATCGCCAGCATAAACTATCAGGGCTAAATGCTAACTGGAGGTCTAAATACTGCAAAGCATCGTTCCGGGGCACCTCACACGTGAACGTCAAACCGTGCCCTTGCTCCCTGAACACCTTCGTTACATTAATCATTTTTCTGATAAAATCACACCTGTCCACGAAAACCAAGTAATCGTCAACATAACGAAACACTTTGATTGCCAGATCAAAAAGACTACCCTGTATAGCCCTGTCCACCTTTGCCAAAAATATTGTGCTCAGAATAGGCGCGACACAAGAACCGATACATACGCCAGATTTCTGAGCAAATACTTTCCCTTTCCATGTGACGAGTGTCGCTTCCAGGTAACACCTCAGTACCTCGAGGAACCCCTCAACTGACACACCTGAACGAGAGGTGAACTCATGTTCGTCCTCTTGAATCCCAATACACTCCTTTACACTCTGCAGAAGAGGGGCTTGCGGTAAGGAGTAGTAAAGATCCTCGATGTCGAGGCTAAATGCCCTTAAGCCTACCGAGTCGTTGTTCCTAAGAAAATCTACGAGCCAATCCGAACTGGCCACTTGAAAAGGGTCATCCACAACAAGAGATTCAAGGTTCTTTTGAAGATATCGGGACACTATTTGAAGCCAAGTGTTCCTTTCAGAAACTATGGTACGGAAGGGAATGTCGGGCTTATGGGTCTTAGCGGTAAAGAAAACATCTAGAGTATCACCCATTTCTTTCTTTACCTTAATGACCAGTTTATCTAAACTTAGGCTTTTGAGCAGTTCCACTGCTTGTTTTTTTACCTTGGAAGGGTTTGTGCGACACTTCGCGAAAATTCTTGGCAATAGCCACGCTTCCTTTCTCGGAAAACAAACCACGAGTCAGAACCACGAAGAACCCTTCCTTGTCGGACACTACACAAGTGAGGCCAGAGGAATGCAAGAAATCAACAACCGAAGACATGACAATATCATGCACTCGCCTTGGTCTATGCTTAAGCAGAACATCGGTGCACTCCGCCACACAAGTAGTCCTGCTGTCCTCGGGCACTCTTCGAGCCACGGACCTTGAAACCGATACCAGTTCTGCCGGGCGAAGGGCCGGTTCCACACAAAACTTGGGACCTTTACTCAACACATCCAAGTGCTTGACTGGCACTTCACATTCACTCAAGTTGAGCACCTTGGTCTCCGAAGTTGCCTTAGTTCTTGTTCTTGCAGGAAGCGTGGGTCTGACCTGGTTCCATAGCCACTCAGTAACTTGGTTGCAAAGCTTCAGCCACAGATTATAATTGTAGTTCACATGGGGCGGGCTTAAATCCTGTTGACACGTCAAACGCAAACAATCCTTGAGGAAACGAACCTGATGCCACCATTCTGAGCACAACAAACGGCACATCCTTCTGGAGTGTCCAGCCGAAGGACGCAACACGGCCAACGATCACCTGTAGATCGGGGGGGACACATAGACGTCTTCGCATACCAAGACGCCGTCCGGGCTCGACATATATATACTGCGATCAGTGACGTGAGAAGGCTGGGATTAGAGAGCAAAACGTTAGAACAAATAACAGAGCCCTTCGTACTAGAAATAAGACTGATGAGTGCGGCGAGTTGGGCGGGTTGGTAAAGATGCATGACTACGAAATCTTAGCGCCAAAAAACACAGAGACAAAAGAAAGAAACGTAGACAACACGAGCGCTAACTTCAAACCAAGTTTATTAGGAAACACACATGAATATATACGAACTCAAATCTCAGAAATCTCACGCCTTCTTTTTTAACAATGTCATACAAAAAACAAGAAATGTATATCAGGAAATAAACAGGTAAACGCGCATGAGTAACTGGAACCAAGAAAACTTAGAAA